>ML685782.1:1793701-1900827 GCA_007922175.1 Pelusios castaneus
ACTTAATTTTCAAGTGTAGACACACCCTCACTGTGTTTTGTCATGAGCATCTTCCATTTTAATTAGAGAAGGCCTGTCACTTACTATGTGCAGCTTGCACAATGGGTTTCTGATTTCTGCGGTGGCCATTAGGTTCTACAGCAATACAAATAAGATGATGAGGAATGGAGGATTTTCAGATTGTGTAGCTTTTTCTCTGTATTCACAATTGTAGTGGTTTCCAGCAACTTCTGATTTAGATCCACACATCACCTATACTCCTTTAATTGCCATTTTCTGTCTCAGGTGAGAGACTTTGATAAGGTTGCCATCTATTGTTGAAATTCTGACATTTAGAAGAATTTCACTGAGCTCCATTGTCTAGTGTGCATACATTATCTATGCCAACACAATTATTACTATTTTTTTTTGTTCAATAACTAGTGTGCTTTGTTCACCTACAACATGGATTTATAAATACTTAGTTTACAACTGAAAGACTAAAAGATCTTTAAGTCTTCTCTCGCATGTATCTCTTGTGTCCTCCATACGAGGGAGATGCTAATCTCGGAAAGCTAAGTATTGGCTATGAGCCCTGCTCTCTTAATTTCAATGGACATATACCTCTAAGGGTACCTCTCTACAGCTCATGGCAGTGTGCCTGCTGGCCAGAACTGATAGACTGAAGCCCTCCTTCTTCCCTAGGCTTCAGAGCCCAAGATCCAGCCCAAACCACATCTTCAAAACAATTTTGATGTAGCTATTTCTAGGGTATTCACACAATCCCTGCATGTCCAAGCTGGTCAGCCTTGGCTGGGAGTCTTCCTGCCAGGGGCACTGTAGATGTATCCTGAGAGAGCAAGTTACTATGGAGTAGTATCTTTACTTTGCCAGTATGTCTGCCATGATGAACAACTGCTCCAATATATTATGCCCAACAAATGTTATTCTTCCATTAGATATGAATAATGTAGAGATAAAGAAATAAACTACAGTTTTTCTTCTTTTATATCAGATTAACAATTACCTGTGAATTGAATTAATGTACAGCTGCTATGAGTTGAGGCCGATACAATGAATTGAAATCCCACATATACTGCATATTGTTTGATCTGGTCATGAAATGAATATTAGCACCCATGTTTATAATTCATATATAAATATAACTTTGGCCTAACCAAAAAGGTTGGTGCTTGGATGGCTAGTTTGTATACTCGGGACTCAAAAAGTATATGTCAGGCCATTCAGCAAATCTTTTGGGAATAATATGTACCCTTAAAATATCAACTGAAAAAACCATTGGTAATCTGTCTTTTCCCCACCAGTTGTTTTGATCTTCAGGTGGAGATTTCCACTTTACAAGAGCAGATTTCTCACTTGCAGCATGTGATCCAGTCCCAGCATCAAAGCCTACGAAGTGTGATAAAAGAGGTCAGGTTAATCAAGCACATTTAGTGTTTTGAGAACAAACACTAGAGACTTGTTTAAGTGTTTCTGTCACTTATTGAAGTTTATTATTGATGATGTGATCTCCATCACAGGACATGCAGAAACAGTTAGAAATAAATGTTACGTAATATTTTATATTTCCTTTAAAAGAAATGACAGTGGCATCAGTTTAAAAATATGGGGGTGGTTGTGGGGTGGGGGGAGATGCTACCAAAAGGGTGATAGCTATTGAAATAGAATGGTTCAAGGAAGGAAGGATTTTCTTTCCTACAAGAGGAATGGAAGGGCTGAGGTAGCTGCCCTAGGAGCAGAGGCTTGTGCCATAGGGGCTACCTCAAGAAATACCAAGTCCCCAACCAATTTATGATACTTTAGAAATATCCCTTAGATGTGGGGTGCGGTGGAGCATGGTTACCACACTTGCCAGGACATGGCTTAGTGTGGCTTCTGAAATAGAATTTGATTTGATACTGTTGCAGAGGCAGCAATGAATACAAGAGCTGCAAACTTCTTGTGTATGTTCCACAAAATAAGCTGCCTTTTTATGGGAAGCGTTTTATGGGTCTCTAGTAATTCTTCACTACTGCACTTCGGCTGCGTCTACACTGGTAAATTAAGTCGACTTAAGCTTGCTTAAGTCGACTTAATTTACCCTGCGTCTACACTACAGTTTTCTTAAGTCGATTTAAGCAGCTTGCTTAAGTCGACTTAAGGAAAATAAAGTCGACTTAATTAAAATTAAGTCGACTTTATTAAACCTCCTTTCTAGTAGACCTAAGGCGACTTAGGGCTACCCCAGGACTACACCGATGCCCTCCCTGCCGGGGGGGGGGAGGGCACAGGGGAAGCCTGGCATGCCCTGGCATATACCCTGCCCTATGCCCTGCCAGGGTCTCTGACCCCCTTTGCCCCATTGTACCTATGCACAATGGGGCAAAGGCTGAGCCCCCTGGCAGTGGGCAAGGGGTGCCTCCCCTGTCCCCGTGGACCTCCCCTAGGTCCCCCTAAGCCCCTAGAAATTGACCTAGGCATCTAGTGTGGACGCTCTAGGTCGACTTTTTAAGTTCCCCTTTAAGTCGACTTTATTTTTAAGTGTGGACACACTAAGTCAACTTAGTTAAAGTCGACTTAAATACACAAGTGTAGTCATAGCCTTATAGTCTCTATGTGGGATGGACTTCCATACACCTATTTTATTGACTATCAATCAGCCATTCCTCACTCAAGGCTCAAATCCTGCTTCCATGATGCATACAAGGAGGCCTAGGGAAGTCAGAGAATGCTCATGTGAGCAAAGAAAAAAGGATTTGATTTGTTCCCACATTAAGCTGGAACATATTCTGAAACCATTTTAATTTTACTTTATATCTCTTTCAGTGAGGGTATTAATATGAGCTGCTGTTATGAAGTGTATCAGTGTAGACTCAGAAAAACTACCTGTACAAAATGTAATTAATATTTTTTGAATCATCATAGGATGGGAAATTCTCTGATCAGCCTAAACTAGTTTAGGCTAAGGAAGCTGCATGTGGGGAATAAATGTGTGTTGGGGAACAGATACCAAGAATAAAAAAGGCAAACGTGTTTCCCTAAGTGAAAGTGTGACTTCATCATTTGTTAAAAAAATAAATAAGTCAACCAGTCTATCATGTCATCACACTTTCTCTAGAGCATTTTCTTTGTCATGTAGACATCAGAATATATTTACTTTCTTGAACCATTCTCTGATAGGGTAGCCCCCTAGTTCAGGTTTGATTTCTGACAGTATGTCTAATTGTATTACAAGGTTTGAAAACCATTGCTTATGTTACTTTCTATCTCCTAGATTGAAGAACTGAACAAAGAACTACAAAACCAAGATGAAAAAATTAAGGATATGAAAGAAAAGATAAATATACTTCAAGCTCAGGTAAAGGGAAAGAATGCATTGTATCAACTCTATAATTGTGAGTCTAAAACTAATTACTTAAAATCTCCATGTTTTTGGCTATGTCTGCACTACAGGCTTTGTTAAGTCAACTTAACAAGGTCGACTTTAGGTCAAATTAAAGTCAACCTTGTTAGGTCGACTTTAGAGCATCCACACTAAACGCACCAGTCAACTGCCTGAGTCCACATCGGCAAGTGCTAGGTCAATGGAGGAGTGTTGTGGGGGCTTGGACCTATGTTCCCTCTAAGCTGCGGGTGCGTGGCGGTGCAGGGACCACTGCACACCCACGCACCTCATGCAGCCTGATCCCTTCCCTTCTCCCCAGCCCCCAATCCCCAACGTGCTCCTTCTCCCCAGCCTAATCCCCTGACCGTGGCTCCCCTTCTCCCAGCCACGGCTCTCCCCTTCACCCCAGCCCATCTCCCCAGCTCTCCCCTTCACCCCAGTCTGATCTTCCCCGGCCTCAGCTCATCTCAGCCCAATCTTCCCCAGCGTTGGCTCTCCCCTTCTCTCCAGGCCGACTGCAATTAGGTCGACTTAGGGCTATTCTCCATCCACACCAGCTTTAAGTTGACCTAACAAGGTTGACTTAGGCGTTAAGGCGACCTTCAGAGGTGGAGTTATTAAGTCGACTTAAGGAAGCGCTTAAGTTGACTTAAGGAAGCACCCAGTGTGGACTCAGCATTGTGTAGGTTGACTTAAGTGTCATTAAGTCGACTTAAGTTGCAAGTGTAGACATACCTTTTGGCTGCGTCTACACTGGTAAATTAGGTCAACTTAAGTTTACTTAAGTCGACTTAATTTACCCTGCATCTACACTACAGTTTCCTTAAGTCGACTTAAGTAGCTTGCTTTAGTCAACTTAAGGAAAATAAAGTCGACTTAATGAAAATTAAGTCGACTTTATTAAACCTAGATTTAAGTAGATTTAAGGCTTAATTCGACTTTTTAAAGTCGAATTAAGCCAGTGTATCCCTGGGATAGCCCTAAGTTGACTTAGGGCTACCCCAGGACTACACCAATGCCCTCCCTGACGGGTGGGGGCACAGGGGGAGCCTGGCATGCCCCCCAAAGGGCAGGGAATGTGGGCAGGGTGTGACGCTGTCTGGATTTAGGGAAGCATTTATGATATTATTTTCAATGGATATCTCATAAATGCTATAATCCATAGGAACTATGTCATGTTCGGTATCAACAGAAAGGTAGTAATTTGCTGGGAATGATTATATAGTTTATGTCTAGGAATTCTATTTCGATTAGAAGTTAGGAATTCGGTGTTCTATCTATATTTTAACTTGTGTGCTTTTATGGCAACGCCCCAGACAGGATGTCACCAACCATTGTCTCCTTAATGTTTAGGAATTTTCCAGGTAGAATGGTCCCAGGGAGTAACCTGATGAGCCATTAAGGACATAAGGAATACAAGCATTGTGTCCTTAATGGCTCATCAGTTTACTCCCTGGGACCATTCTACCTTGAAAGAAAGGAAGAACTTGCAGTAATGAAGATAGGAAATGAATGTCTGGATGGAAATTTTAGCTGTGAGGATATAATTGAGGTCCTCATCCTGCAAACATACATGTGATAAACTTTAAAGACACAAATAAAGTAAAGCGTGAATATAAACATTCTCAGGTAGGCCCTACAATATAGTCTCAAAACATGTGTTTGGATTTTCTAATAATGTTCCTTGCTCAATTTCAGTTTGAGGCAATATTAAATCTTAGTACTTCATAGTCTACTACTTTCAAATGAACTGTGCATTCCTTAAAAATTATTACCTATATTTTCAGTATTGCATGGAAACTAGCCTCTTGTCAATTTACATAATCTTCTATAGCAATATTGTTTTTGTGTGATTTTGGCAACATTCTACAGTTTGTGACAATCTTGTATAATGAAGTATTGCAGCAATTTTGTACCTGACATCCCATCGTAGACACTAGTCTATTATCCTGTAATTTACATAATATATTAAAATAAAATGTTTTTCTCTTATTCAGAATTTTAATTTCAGTCTTAGCAGATCCAGTGAATTGATTCTAATTCCAGTATGTGTGGGGGATTATATATAATACACACACTGTACATATAACATGTGATATGTTAATTATAAGTCTAATTATATACATTTTCAAAATGACCTTTACAAGATAATTAGTGTTACAGTATCTTAGCCAGGCATTGTATGGAAAGCCATCCCTGCCCCAGGGACCTCAGTCTAAAGAAACCAGCCCGATCAAAGGATAATTACTGCTATTTTTCAGACGGACCAGAAGGGGAGACTTGTGCTCAAGCGAGATGTTGTCCAGGCCATTGAGAATGGCAGCATGAGGCAGAATATTGCAATTGAAATATTCCAGGGCACTGGTTCTTTTGATGGAAAAATATAACTATATAAAATAGCAATGATGTCAAAACCAATTTCCCTCAAAAATACTTTTCAATTAACAAAAATACTCCTAAACGTCAAAATGGCCGTGAGGGCTTTTCTTACCAGTAGTGTGAAATCCAAACAGTGACAATAATGCTGGCTACAGGAACTTGATGTTTCTTCAGGTTTTTGAGGATTGGCCAGTATGCCAAGATGTCCGGATATTCTGGTGACACCAGATCTTCAGCTTGTGTGAACTGGAATAGCTCTATCAAAGTTATTATACTAATTGGACTTGCGTCAGTTAGTCTGTGTTGTTGATTTATACCAGCTGAGCCGCTCACCTACAAACTGTATCTTTGATTTCTTTAAAAGCTATATGTTGGTGGAAATGCAATTAGTTTTATGTCTCAATTTCAGAATAAAGAACTTAAATACAAGGTGGAATTCTGGTCTGGCCAAAAGAAGATGACAGTTTCAAAAAGTGTCTCAGCAACGTAAGATTCTTTGACATTATTACCATATATCTGAAATCTCTCTGCCTACACTGTCTACTAACGTTAATCTTAAAAAATTCTGTTGAATAGGTGTCATTTGTGTGTTAATGTCAAATTTGTTTCAAACTGCTTGAATGAATTTCTATTGTGGTCTTGTTGGAAATAGTAAAACATTTTTATGTTGTAGTTTCTTTATAAAGAAAGCTAACAGAGAAGTTAAGTAACTGCCATTCTAAATAATAGGGGTTTTAACTGTACAATTAGCAATAAGTCCATCAGTGGTGCAACCATTTGCCTATATCTCATGTTGCATTCTGATTTGCAAATGGAGGTGGTATCAGTTTTGAATGAGATGTGATATTTGTCCTTTTATTGAGACACTAATGTAGTCAACATCATACATACTACACCAACTAGTTAGCATCTGTATAAAATTGTAAGTCAACTCAACAGTAAACATGAAAAGGGGCTTTTAATAATTGTTAAAGAAAATTCTGAGTACTCTTAGTATCAGACTATGACTAGAGGCTTGAGAGTTCAACTGTAAAAACATCTTAGAGTAGAGGAACACAATCTCCAGTAATGCCACCTTAATGATGTGTGTAACTACAGAGGAGAGAAAATTACCAGGTCAAATGACTTGAGGAAAAAAGTATTAAGACCCTTTCAGAAAATAAAAGGGAATGTTATACCTACTCCCGTGGGTCTTGTGTGGGACACACCTTAATTGCATTAGAGGAAGTGATGTCAAAGAAAGACTCAGAAAAACCTCAAGTGTGATCAGCAATCCTTTACTGAAATCAAAATACGGGAGCGCTCACGGGGACAGAACAAAGGAAATCTCCAACCAGTGACGTAGCAATAGCTTCTCTTATAGACTTTAGTTCATTCTGCAGGAAACAAGTACAGCTTCTGATAGGCTAAAATGCACTCCACCCCTGCTAGGCATAATGAGCTCAGCGAGACCTTCCCAGACACAGAAATACAGAAAAGCAGTACAAATCCAGAAACAACCTTAGCTCAAGGCTGAGAGAAAAACAGAGACAGCTAGACTCCTTATCAGTGCTCCCCAGTTGCAGTCTTTTACAATATTCTGCCAAGGATCAGCACTGACGATCTGTGGAATGGGAAGAAATTCATTACTACTGACGGAAGAAAGCCATGATTCAGGCCTTTCATGAGCGCTTGTAAAGGGAAAAGAATGGGGTTGGAGAAGACAATGTTTTTCACACCAATATGTGGGTACAGTAAAAGTCCTGATGCCTATAGTGAGTTTGTTTCATAATGTTGTGCCTCATGTTCTGAATAATCTTTATCTTTTTTTTAGTTCTTCAAGGATTGATGGAGTATCTCCTTACTTATTACTAGCTAGGCTACGGAAGCAAAATGGTTAGATGACACCCTCCGTGGTGTCCTTTTCCAGCATCCTCATAAGGAACTCTGTCTCTCTCTCCTAGTGACCCTCTGGTCAGTCCTTTATATACCCAGCAGCTTGCACACATGACATGCTTGATCATCTGGACTGGCACTTGGACAGAGAAGACTGTGTTAAATGAATAAACAAATTTGAATTTGAAATGAAGAGACGTTGTGTTTATTAACATATAGCCAAATGAGAGTGGCATTCTGTGGCCATTGCTGACGGTGAAATATATACCATTGGAACAGCTTCTTATATATGAAAGATTCTATCTTCAACAAGCATTTTATGGACCCTGAGGTACATCAGTAGCTAAAAACATATTCAGGATGTAGCAAACTAAAACTGTTATAATTTTACACAAAAGACTGGTGGTGTTTATCACATTTTTAACACACTACTGTACTGTAACTGTGGCAATTACAAAGTTGATAATTGTAAAGGACTATTGAATAAATATTATTTAATCTTTTTAATCTTGGCATAACATCTTAAACTTATCATTTCTAAAAATTGACAGTAACAGTGTATGGATGGAATTTATTTCAGTTATCAGAACATGATGTAGTCACAAGTTATTGTTGGTTTCTACACAACCTTTGGGTGACTTCCTCAAATAGTTGCACATCTGAGAATATGGTCTATGCATGTTGATTGCACCACCCCCAGACTTTGGGGAAAAAAATCTAATTACTGCTTTGAAAAAAGCTTACGTTCTTTGGCACCAAACAGAATTTATTGCTCCTCCAAAAAAGATGTTAACTGTTTGAATCATCAGGTGTAGCTGAAAGTGATCATCTGACTTAAGTGTTTTGGGCTATGTCTACACTGGCAAGTTAGTTCTAATTAAGGAAGCTTAATTTGAACTAACTAAAGCCATGGCTACACTAGGCTTTAATTAGTTCGAATTAAGGGCTTCCTTAATTCGAACTAATCCATTCGAATATGCTATTCGAAGTAAGGGTTAATTCGAACTAGTTAGTTCAAATTAACCAATGTGGCCATGTTAGTTCGAACTAATTGCTTAGTTCGAACTAACCGGCCCATTGAACTCAATGCAATTCACTAATTCGAACTAAGCAAGTGCCATGAATGGAACTTGCTTAGTGGGAACTAAATTTTGCTAATTTGAATTAAGTTAATTCAAACTAACTAAAATTAGTTCAAATTAGTTAGTTCGAATTAACTAATTCAAACTAACTTTAGTAAGTGTAGACATAGCCTTGTAGTCTGGCTCCTTGGAACTTTCTAGCACAGCTATTTATATTTTGAAAGTTTTCCAAGGTAAGTTATGTCCCCAGACTCTGCCAATGAGACTTAATTAAGCTACTGCTACCATCCTGTAAGGAGAGAGTAACTGTTTCTGTACCTTTTCACTCACTCCTCCCTGGGTGTTGTTTGTGAGTGAATAAACCTAGGACCCGCGGTGGGACTGATCTACTTTCATAGTGGCTCCAGTAGTTGGTAGTGACCAAAATCTGGAGCTAAATTGGCTAGATTCAAATTACTAAACTAGATTCAGTAACCATGATGCATTGCACCTGGCTATTCCCTCACCTCTTCATAGTTTTGTAAGTACTGCAGTGTTGTTTGACAATCCTGATTTGACACTTGCTGAGCACCTAGCGAGTGACTTATTTTCATATGCTAGGAGGTGCTTCCACTACAGTGATGGATGCAGTATACAATCTTATGGAAAACTATTACAAACCCATGCATTTAAATGAGTGAGGGATAGTGAAAAATCCCTTTGCTATGGTCAATGCAAGGCTTACAAAAATTATAGTGCTTAAAGTTAATTTTTAAATAGCTGACTTGTATGGATACATTTCTATGAGTGCATAAAACTAGTGAAAACGTAGCAAAAGAGCAAAGAGGCTAATTTCTGCATGCCTGCCCTTGTCAGCATCAGATTACTTTATTCGTCTGATAGGAAGTCTGGCAATTTTACCTTCTGCTGGGAGCTGACTTTACTGCTGTTCAGACCCCCGTGACAAATGTGACTTGCTTTTAGATACTAATTGTAAGCACTTTAAGGGTTATTCTTTCTAGCCCAAGTTTATGATTCCATAGCACCTCAGCGGGAAACACTTGCAGTGGAGCTAAACATTTGCGTTACACACAGTACCCCACTACATGCCCCTGACAAATGGCATTTTGTTGCTCTTGGGCTTGCTGTGAATTGTTGGGTAGCCGGCAGTCTCCACTCACCTGCTAATTAAAACAGTCATTTTCAAATTTTTTTCCTCAGGACCCAGTTGGAAAAAAAAATAATTTATGCCTATGATCCAACAATTGCATCTTTCAGCACTGGCTCCTACCCCAGGGTTTGAAAACCACTTGAATGTAGGAAACAGATGAGAAACTGAAGGCTGGTTGATATGAGCACGTGCAGCTGGTGAAAATGTGCTTTGCCAATGGGAGAGACATCTCCACAGTGGGCAGTAGCTATGGCAGTGGG
The DNA here is from genome assembly GCA_007922175.1 of Pelusios castaneus. Lineage (NCBI taxonomy): Eukaryota > Metazoa > Chordata > Testudines > Pelomedusidae > Pelusios > Pelusios castaneus. The sequence continues at coordinate 1,803,812 of ML685782.1, forward strand.
AGAAACTCTCCCACCCCCATGCTCTCCACACAAGTATTTAGGGTGCTGTACCTTACAACACTCAGGCACGGCTTTTTCCCATCCTGAGCAATATAAATTAAGCTGACATAACCTATGGTGTATGCAAACCCTTAGCAACACAGGGGCTATGTCTACACTTGGAAATTTAAGTTGACTTTAGCTAAGTCGACTTAACTAAATCGACATTAAGTTGACTTAGTGAGTCTACACTTAAATTTTAAGTTGACTTTGGGGGGAACTTACAAAGTCGACCTAGAGCATCCACACTGGACGCCTAGGTTGACTTCTAGCGGCTATGGGGATTTAGTGTAGGTCCACAGTGCTGGGGGGAGGCACCCCTTGCCCAGTGCAGGGGGCTCAGCCTTTGCCCCATTGTACATAGGTACAATGGCTTAGGGCAGTCGACTTAGGGCTATCCCACGTCTACACTGGCTTAAGTCGACTCGAGGGAGTCGACTTAAGCCCCAAGTCAGACTAAATCTAGGTTTAATAAAGTCGACTTAATTTTCCTTAAGTCGACTTTATTTTCCTACAGTCAACTTAAGCAAGTTGCTTAAGTCGACTTAAAGAAACTGTAGTGTAGACACAGGGTAAATTAAGTCGACTTAAGGGAGCTTAAGTCGACTTAATTTACAAGTGTAGACGCAGCCAGGGGAACTAAGCTGCTATGTAGCCTCCAGAGTTTAACGCCAAAATGCAGAGATCAGTTCCCAAGCTCAATAGCATGTGAAACAGCTGTTTAATGGGAAAGGTTGTTGCAGAGCTCAAATGATTACCCTCTCTTGTTGAAGGGGGAGCTCTGACCACTCAGCCAAGCTGGCAGTTGTAGGCTGTACTGTTTTCTTTCTCTCCCTACCTTCCCCACCACAGAAAATAAGCAGTCCAGTACAAGCTTTGCTTACTTTAGACGTAGCATAATATTTCGTTAGGTAGAGTTAGTCAGGAACCTGGATGAGGGAAAACGATACTCCATGAGTGGCATGCCCCGTAAGTATGACTTTGGAAAAATTACTGCTGCCATGTTTAGTCACCTGTGTTAAAATGAAGCTAATTTCAAGCAGATGTCAGCGCTGTGTGACTTACTGAACATTAGCACCCCAGAGCATCCTAAAGTGAGATGCTGCATTTGCTGAAATGGGAATTTACCCATGACAGCTCATGTGATTAATACATTGGTTAGTCTTTAAAGGTGCCACATGACTCCTTGTTTGTTTTGCTGACCTAATAAACTTTACCTTCCAACTACGGTGGCAATTAATTCAGCTAGTAGCTTACATGGTGAATCACTGGAACAGACTTAGCCCACTATCATTTTTTCTGACCTCTGTCCATGATTACCACAAGAGTTTTAGCACACTAGCTTTGTAAGCCATATCACAACATTTCTGTCCAATACGTCAGCCACTTAGGATTCAGTCTTGTCCGGCCCATCTTGTCTTACCCTCTCACTGTCAGAAGAAATGAGAGTTAGAAGTAGAAAGATGTATACATCTGTAACTACTAAAGAGCTGCTTTTGTATAGGGCTTAAAGCAGACTCCCCTAATCTGGCCTTCTAATTTTTGTGCCAAGTCCTGAACTACACTTCAGTCCACTGAAGGACTCAGAATTCGGCTCTTCATACGTCACAGAGGGTGCATCTACACTTACAAATTAAGTCAAGTTAAGATAGTTTAAGTTGACTTAATTTAATCTGCGTCCACACTACACTTTCCTTAAATCGACTTAAGCAGCTGCTTAAGTCGACTTAAGGAAAAATTAAGTCGACTTTATAAACCTCGTTTTAAGTCAACTTTGCTGGCTCAGTTGACTTTAGAAAGTCGACTTAGCCAGTGTGGATGTGGAGTAGCCCTAAATTGACTTTAAGTTGACTTAGGGGGCTTTAGGGCTTCCCCACTGCCCTCCCTGCCAGGGTGGCTGGCACAGTCACAGCCTAGCATGTCTGTTCCCCCCCACCGGGCAGGGCAGAGCCCTGCCCACCCTGCCCCTATGCCCTGCCAGGGTCCCTGTCCCCCTTTGCCCCATTGTACCAAGGTACAATGGAGCAAAGGCTGAGCCTGCTGGCACTTGACAAGGGGTGCCCCCCCACCACCACCGGGGACCTGTCCCAGGTCCACCTAGCCCCTACAAGTCAACCTAGGCATCCAGTGTGGACGCTCTAGGTTGATTTTGTAGGGTCCCCTCTAACTCGACTTAAATTTTGAGTGTGGACATGCTAAGTCAACTTAAAATTAATAAGTCGAGGCATAGTCTTAGTGAGCTGCTCGTCCCTTGATAAAGGGAGATTTTTGCTGGAAACTTGAAGTGGTCCAGAAAATAATTTGGCAAGCTGCTCAACGTGCTCTAAAGTGGTAGACCATGGTGTACTATTGCAGTAGGCATACCTTCAATGGTCGCAATGCTCCATTTCAAAATGGGGCAGGTTGTATAGTTACTGAGTCCTTTTCAGTAATCCTGCTACTGAAGTTGAGTAACTTAACCTGGTCTAACTGTTAGTGCCAAATTAGGGTCTGCCCTACAGAAACAGCTGGTTTAAAAAAAAAAAAAAAAAAAAAAAGTTCCCGTCTCTTCCACTTTGGTCAATCACTCTAAACTGGGAATTGTTCTGCTGCAAACACTAGAGGGGTCACTTCATTGATGGAGGAGCTTTATTTTCTCCCCTTCGCCATAGCCAACAGAAGTGATTAAAAATACATTTTTATTTTGGAAAGAACAGTGCAGAAATTGAATCACAGGATTACATTCCTTGACCATACCCTACAAACCCAGACACCAGAGAATTGTTTGACAATATATTTTGAAGCCACCTGTTGTTGGTACAACAAAATAATGTTAACATTGGTATGCAGGCACCAAAGTCTATCAAAGGGCATATATAATAAAAATACTATGCTCAAGAGATTAAAATCACATTCATAGCACTGGGCATAACATTTACAGATCTGCTACAAAGACCAACATAAAACATGCTTAAGGTAACATAACAGAAAACCTTTAAATGTAACAGTAAAACATTAGCATTTTTCAGATGGGTACCTTTAACAAAAATCAAAAGAACAATTTAACTTCCATAAATAAGTCCAGTAGGATACAATAGGTATCAGTATACAGTATGTACATTAAAAGCCCTATTAAGCAATGAAGCCTGACAACTTGAGGGTATGCTTTCTAAAGAATGTTATCAGATTTTAGAACTGGAGATGATAGAAATAAAAAATCTAAAACCAGATCTGTCCAGCATCCAGAGGGATGGTTCTCAGCTAACTACCTGGGCTCTTGTCCACAAAATTGTCCTATGTGCACCGTAGGCAGGGATGTAGAGAAGGTGATTTACAGGCTATTAGTGAGAGGAAAATGACAACTTATTTTCCTGTTGAAAATACATCCACAAAAAGATACAGCAAGCTTGGTCTTACTTGATTCACATGGACAACATTGGCTTTAATCCCATGTGAAAATATGTTTTTTGAGCAAAATCAGAAGGCCTGAAATCTCTATATAGTGTTTCGAACCTGTGCTAGAATAGAGATTGCTAATTTCAGTTTTCTGTCCAAGTGCTAGGGTTCTTCAACTTTGGCACCATTGATACAAGTGGCTCTATTAAAAGACAGAATTATCTGATGAATGTCTAAGACTTAGTTCACAGATTTGACTTATATTGGAAATACAGTTCTAGAGATATAGAACTGAAATATCCATCTAGCGGCTGGATGCTGATGAAAGGATACATTTGTAAGCTTTACATTGTTAGTTTTAGGAGATCAATTCTCCCCTGAGTGAAACAGGTTTTAAAGTATTTGCTATCAAGCAGGTATCAAAATCTCTTATCTCTTACTAAAGTCAGTCATATGGCCCAGTGACATCTAAAATGTAAGCAAATGTTTGAAAATTGTAAAGGATTATCAAAGTCGTAACAAAGTTGTAGCCTTCGCACTGTATGTAGTTCTAACACAACAAATTTTACACAATTAGCACTACAGCAAAATGGCAGCGGCTCTCAACTGTGTGTTGTAACACAAAAGTGATTTAATTGTGGATTTTTGGTACAACATAGCCAACATCAGTGTCATCCAAAGGGCGTGGATATATAGTAGTAACAGGTGAAAAAAGGCACCTTTAACCCACTACAAGAAAAACAGAAACTGTTTCCCACCTTGTAAAGAGACAGTCTTTATTTCAGCACTTTTATGGTGCTCTTCTTGTCTTCAACAGCTATGATAACATAGACAAGGACTTCTGTGTATTTATGTAGGCAAGTTTCTCTTAAAAGACTGGTGTTTAGGCTGTTAGCAACCCAAGTATACCTTTGGAGACCCAATATATTTTCAGAGAGAGAGTAGTATCTTTTTAAACATAAAAGGATATGCTCTATATCTGGAACTTATATGCCTCAAAAGGAAGATTAGGTCGCATCCAGGGCTTACATAAATGGACAGTGAGCCTGGCAGTAAATTTTTTGCCCTGTGCATTTTGAAGTCTTGTTTGTTTTTCATTCTAATTTTGGGGAGAAAGGTCAGAATTAAAACAAGTAGCACTGAAAATTAGACCCCTGGATGTCTTTTACAGACAAAGGGGAGGCTGGTAGTTACATCATTATGAAACCTCTGTAAATTATAAAATGCAGAAGAATATTTTATGCTCAGGCTTTTTTTTGCTGTCACCTAGAATAATCCTGGAACAGTTTATGATCAAGATCAGCAGTGCTGTTTCCACAAACGAATGGCTAGACACTTCACCTAGATATCAGTTAAAAAAAAAAAAATTCTTTGAGGCAAGCTAATGAAAATACTTATTTTCCTCCATTGCTGATTAGATTTTTTTCTTTTTCCAAATCACTGGATTAAAGATTCAAAAACCTGTAAAGCTTCCACGGTTCCAAAAAGTATTTCCCTTATTCAATTACATTTTTAAGAGTTATTTGCACTCTGGCTATTCTGTTCTGGCTGTATTACTCTAGCTTCTGATTCAGCAAAGAATTTAGGCATATTGTTAAATGCTTTGAAGGCCTGGGGAACATTTTATAATCCAGGGGTAGTTTCTGAGGCAGAGAGACAATGCTTAGAGATAACCCTATGGGAAAAATGTTTGCACCATCTACTCCTTTCTTAAGCCCTTAAAATTTAGGATTTAGTGGTGCCCTGGGGTTCATGTTTGGACTCCTATCCTGAGGAAAGTGTCGCCGTTGAGGATGCTTTGTAACATGCAGACTCCACAGGTGATAGTGAAGGATTTAAGAAGCTGTTGGTCCGGAATCATTTTAGAGCAGTGCAAACACGGTCAATAGAAACCGTGTTTCTGCAGTGAGCTTACATGTTTGAAAAGAAGTTTTCCAATTTGGGTTGAAGAAAAGTGCCACTACATATCAGCTTTCCTTTGTTTTACCACAGACATAATTGGAATGTCATTAAAATTCAGGCTAGGTGTAGAAAAGCCTAATTAGGAACAAATAAAGGATGTGGAAAGTGAGAACCAGGAATAAAAGGCCAACTATAGCTAAAAGGACTTTCAGCTCTGGGCAACGGCTCACAAGAAAAACTTGTCTAAGGCATTTCCTGCACATGTTGTGTGGACTTTCAAAAAGGCAGCTTTCATGCAGTGGAGCACCACTTTTTAGAAGCTTAAAAATAATAATTAAGTGTTTACTTGTCTGTCCTGATATTTTTCTTACCCATTATTCCACCTCAGCAGATGAAACTGAAGGCTAGGGTAAAAGTTACAGGAAGAATTCTTTAATATATAACTGTCACATTTTTACATTCATGCTCAAGATTAGGAGTACAAAATACTCATACATCATGAAGAAATAATGGATTACTACCTGGCGTTAGGGAATGATTTTCTCATTCTATAGTAGATCAAAAAGTTAACTGAGCATGAACAAAAAAGCAGATGCAAGACAAAAATCTGATGGCTTCTGATTTCACCAAAGCCTGGGGGCTACTTATGAAGAGAGACAATGAACAACCTACGACATGCTTGATTCAAGTCAATTAAAAAAAACAAAACAATACCACCTCAAACCATTAAACTCAGTAATAGAGTGTCCTTGGAAATCAGAATTACATAGCTTTGGCAAAATCATCATCATGGGCACTGCATGTGAGTTCTTGTTTAAGTAATTACCATGCTCTGGTTTAGCTCACACATAGCACCCCCCAAAACTGCAAACTCAGAAACGAGCATTGCCTAAAAAAGTGTTGCAAAAAAAAAAAAAAAAAAAAAAAAAAAAAAAAGGGAGTTCCAAGGAGGGGAAGTTTGGAGGAAGGCACACATTTCTAGGGGAGAAAGGAGAGAAACTGGGAGGAGACAGATTGTGTAGATTAAACGTAGAAACAAAGGTCAGCAGGACCAGGTTTATACTGATGTTAAGCACTTTTGTATACACATGTACAACTGCCGGAGTTTGTGTGTCAGTGTTCTCGGGATAGTCAGTATGTTGGTCGTTCAGTTGTGTTTGCACAAAGCAAATGTTGAGCTTTTGATCAAACACGCACCACAAAACCATATACAGATAGCAAAACGGAATAATGCGGAAAACGGTGCACAATCAGTGAGTCACAGCCAGTCACATATCAGTTGATATGGCCAGCTCAGTAAGTTACCAGCTTTGAAACATGACTGAATGTGATCTGTGCACAGTGACCTTCCAGTTAGTGAAATTGAAGAGGGGAAAAAAAAAGCGTAACGCTGTAACTGCAGTCACGCCACCTCTTTCCTTACAGGAAGTGGTTAAGGGAGGGAGCTGATTGGGGATAGTAGGTTAAGACTTCACTATACAAAAGAGTTCCACTCCTACAAAACTGCTCCCTTCTTGTCAGACCATCTGCCCTGTTTACCTGCCAAATGTTTCGGTAAACATCGTTGGGAGGGAGGAACAGGAAGTGTGCTGCCCATTTACCAAGGCAGCTGGTGAACTCAATTTAATTTTTTTTTTTTTTTTTTTTTTTTTAAAGTGTTGAATTAATTTGGGGCCTAACCACCTGCTAATCTTAACTGATTCACAGTCACAGCGCTTAAAAAACAAACCCAAATCCTCACATTTGGTTTAAAATGTTAAGCAATGGAAGTCTGCCTTTCTTCTGCCATCATCTCCCAACTCAATCAATTTAGTTTTGCTCTTTGGTAGAGCTCCTCTGGGAAAGATTTTTCCCTAGAGTGATTTTAATTAGTCTGGAAATGCAGATTAATGAATTCCTCTGAACATGCTGATAGATTCTTACCTGTTATTATAAAAACTCTACATAAAGAAAGGATGGTCTGAATGCAAAGATATATTTGGATTATAAACTAGATCCAAACCTACTCCACAGTATATTCTAAATATTTTCTTACACTCTTTGCCTTTAAATAGATAAGATGGTGATGAGACATCTGTTGTAGCAGAACGTTCTCATTCCCTCTCTCATCCACAGAGATAACAAGACAAAACAAAAATTACTCACATTTTATCTTCTTGCTCTATTTTTTTTTTTAATGCAGCTGGCAGTGCCTTCCAATTATCTGCCATACCCACCCACTTCTCTAAGCTTTACCAATACAATTTTATCACATTTGATATGGTTGTATTGCATATCCCCACACAGCAATATTTTACAAGAGTCCCTTTCTATCTAGTTTGTGTATGAGAAAGTTGTGCTTCTTTGTAAACAAAGCATACTGGTGACATCATAAAGCCATTGCAGGTGTTAAATCCCCAGTCCACTACTGATTCTCCAAAAAAGTTATACAGTAAGTGCCATACAGTTTCAGAACTCAAACAGTGACAACATTCTCACAATTCCCCTGGCACACACTATCTGATGAACAGCCTGTTATCTGGTATTAAACACTGACTTTTTTTACTAGCAAAAAGTGCTTTTGCTTATGGTGAAATTTGCAAGACACTCCATGAAATGCATTCTGCTGTCCTGAAAACAGGAAATGTTACCACTTTCTCTGCAGTGCTGGGATTTGAGCATTTTCCCCCTATACCCTAACCCTGCTAGATAATTTATTAGAAACACAAATAATGTTGCATATTTCCCTGGTTTTCTTTATTAAATAAAGAACCCACACTCCATTTTCTTCTGACACTAGCTTATCAGTAATTCACTCACTCGAGAGTTTCAAACCATTCCTTGCTTTGCACAAGCAATAAGATCATTCTTAATACACCACAAAATTCTCTTTACTTGAATCTCCATGTTAGCAAATGCATTGTTTCTGATGTAAATATACAGTAGGATAAAGAAATAGGATCAATTAAAACGTAGCAGAGACCTATGAAGTACCTTCTTTCAGTTTTTCACAATAGCCAATTTAATTATTTCCTCCCATATGGCAGTAAGTTTTTCTCCTTCCAAGGAAGGAGGGAACATCTAGCCTGATTGTATGTAAAATAAAGATGAGGGGGTTTTGGATCTTCCATGGCACCGTATCAGGAATATTTGTTTCAGCACAGAAGCCTTTCTGGAAACTCAGTTCTCTGGAGAAGAACAAAAATCCGAACAAGACATTTTCTGTGCATGGCCAGGTTTGAATTTAGTGGTAAATCAGCCATTTTCAGATCAAATATTCTTATTGGTTTTCACAGTTTAGAGGTGAAGTCTAGCAGGCACACTTTTTCTCCTCTGGCTTTGCTGAATCTAACTTCCCAGAGCTTCCTCCGTTGGCTGTGTCAGATACTTGCGTCTTGTCCACACATTGTTCCATGCGCTTCATTATCAAGTCCAGGAGTGTTTCCACAGCTTTATCCACATTTTGCCCAGTAGCTGCACTTGTTTCAAAGTATGGTATGCTAGTATGTAGGATATAAAGCAAAAAATTAAAAGGCTTGTTAGAAAAGGTTTAAAATGAGAAATGGGTCCCCCAGGCAAAATTCTTGATTCAAACATCCCTGAAAAATACTCCGCCGGGGGGGGGGGGGGGGGCCAGAAAGAGAGGGAATTGGAATTTAAACATGGCTGACCTTTTTTACATTAAGTAGGCTGAACCACCTCCCAGATCTTAACATAGGGGATTAGAGAAATGGGTATTTAAAATAAAATCCCTAAAGGTAAGTTTTGCATCTTGAACCAACTGCCAGTTTTAAGTAACTTGTAGGTTCTGGCTTCAAACCAGAATAGAAGTATCTGCACAAACTACAGCTGAGAAAAACAATTGTTAATAAAGATTTATTTTTGCTAAGGTTCTGAAAGGAAAAACTGCATTATCTGCTCACAGAGCGTTGAAATAGGAAACAGAGATGCACCAACAATCATTTTTATATAGTGCATTTAGGAGCACATACAGTTACATTTCTAGAGTTGCTCTCTTGCTGCCTTGATATTTGGCAACATGGATTGCCAGACTTCAAAACCTCAGTTCTTCCAGCTACTTCAAAGTTGAAGTATTTCATATCTTTATTCATGGGCAGTCCATTTTATATCACCAGAAATTTCCAGGTGGAGAGTGCAGACTGTCCGCATCTGCAGTGGATTTCAATGAACATAAAAAATTCCACACCAGTATAGACCTATGATTTATCTCCTACAGAGGCTTTTATGTGAAGCTTCAGGAAAGGAGTGTAATAAGCCACCTAGTAGACAGTTATCAGGTAGGCTACCCATAGAGGGATGGGAATTCGTTTTTATTGTCAGGAGCCAGAGGGTTTAAAATTTCTATTTAAGGTTTTGTTTGGGGATCCTATTTAATGTAGCTGTGGGCAGTATACTCTTTGCCTCTGATTTCCTGCATTAGCAAGTTCCATAGGTAGATTCTTGTTTAGCAGATTTTAAATTGTTGCCTTCCAATTTAATGAAATAGGACGATATGAAGAGGTAGTGTAGGGGTGACCATGAGGTTCATCCATTGGGTAACTTGTATCTTATTTAGTCTCTTCATATGGAAGTTTTTTCCCCATTTTTATTCTTTGGATATGGGCAATCACCATTTCCTTTTTGAGATGAAGGACCAGACTTGAATAGAATGGTGGGGCACACTGTTAGTTTATGTAACAGCAGTATATTTTCAGTATTGCTTGCATCTAATTTTTGTGCATTCTAGTTTTGTGCATCATCCAACAAACAGCAAACATCAGTTTCCATCGAGTGGTCATCCATGGTTACCGACTCACATTTAGAATACAGCAATGTGTATGAGTACTTCAAATTATCCCTTTCAATGCGAATAAACTTGCATTTCAGAACATGCAATTCCAGCTGCTGTTGAATCATCAGTTAAACAGCACTGCCTTATTATAGAGTGTGGGGTTACGCTGCTCTTCGCTTGTTGCTATCATTGAAGTACACCGTTCATTCTTACTTCGTTTTCCCATCCGAGATACAGGATTGCCATGAGTAAGAAATGGTCACTCTGACCTTTTAGTGTCCTTAATAGCCTCTTGTGAGGGACTTGGACAAAAGGCGTTTTGAGGAAAAAGAAGGTGTCAGGTCAACTGGTTCTCTACTGGTTTTGTAGACAAGCACAGAATCCTACTAATTGAGGCCCAGCTTTCTTACAGAAGCCAGGTTGCATTGTACCATCACATTCGAGATATTTTACAACTCTACTGCTTTTGATTAGGAGTTTCAACCAGTTTACCTGATTGCAAAGTAAGCAATACTCATCTAAAAATATGAACAACTTTTTTGACAAATTACAATAGGTACAATGTTTGCTATTTCCCAGTCCTCTGAATTACTGATTTCAAAGAGAGGTTGCATATTTATGTGCATAATGCCCTTTAACTATTGCATTTTCTAACAAGCCAAATGATCAATTTGCTTCAGTGCCACCTCTTTTGACCCCACAAAGCTTTAATACCTCACTGATCTCCCTCAATTTAAATTACTCTCATGCAAATTAATGCAGCCATTTAGCTTCTCTTCATTGTCTTTACTCCTTAACTGGATGCAGACAATTCTTAGTACAGAGGCACACATCTCTCTCTTTCTACTCCTGGTGTACAAAAACTCTTCTTCAGATATCTGATTGCTTGTCATAGGCTCAGCTTTTTTTTTGGACTCAGATTTTCTAAAAATAGCTGCATTAAGCCCCAGTGAATCAGATCGGGGAAAGATTTTTTTTATCTGTTTAATGAGAACATGCAGAAAATAGCACTGAGTAAAAGGGAGTTCATACATCTTAAGAATTTGTCTCATTAAATGATCATGCTATGAATCTCCTAAGTTCTAAAACAGGAGGGTATTAAGAATCATCCATTCAAAAAAAAGACAAAAAAGTTGATGCCATTAACACTCTACCCTGTTAACTGAAAAGCCCCTACTTATAAACGTCTTGTGGTCACCAAAGCATGACAGGACATAGCATTTTACTAGTCTCCTTAGCCATCCAGTCTCTTTCAGATACAATTTTTGGGTGTATGCTTTTGACTTTTTTTTTTGGTCCTAATCCTCAGAACTAACCAGCTCAATTTGAATGTAGCCCTATAGTAATTATATTTTAACTTAAGTATCAGTACTCTTATCACTATTCATCTTCTACCTGTCATACTTTGAAATTTGTAGACCACTAATTTCAAAGTGATAAGATAGACAGCACTGTAGAAGATTTTGCAGACCCAACTAGTTTTTATAGTGTATCGATGTTTACAAATCTCTACCCAATTTAACCAGTTTCCCAAATTTCAAAGCTGCATGGTGGCAATTTATGTTTTAAAAACATTACACGGATGTAGAGATCAGCTAAAGTGATTCTCCATCACAATTCACTTACCCATATTTATCTGCAAGGTCTCTTGCTTGTCTCTCATTGACTTCTCTCTGATCTGACAAGTCTGCCTTGTTACCAATTAATACTATATCAGGATTTTCACAATATGCATTGGCTTGCAGTTGACCTAAAAAACACAGAGTAAAGAATATCAAAATACACCTAAGGGCCAAGATCAGTTAAGAAAAAAAATTCATGCACTGTATAGGCTTTTCATAATATTCATTAAAGAAATTTTGTACAGAGGAAAATGGAGCTGATGTGATTAGAAATTTATATGCAATAAACTATTCATTTCCCCTCCATGCAACCTAGAAAGAAGAGAATCAAATGCAGAGATATGTTCTACATGTATTACTTCAGACTACAAATAACAGGCATCAGACCATTTTAGTTAGGGAACTGTCTTTCCATATCAGAGACACTATTTAAAGAAATCCACTAGGAGATCACAGCAATAAAGATCACTTCAAGTGCTTTTTATAAACAGAAATTTATTTAGAAATTTAAGGTCAAATCTTCAGCTGGGATCAAACTATGTAGATCCATTAGTTTCAACGGAAGTAGGCAGTTAGATTCCTGGAAGAGGTGGGGGGAGGGGGAGCAGGGTGTTTTAAAGCAAAACATTTGAGTCATTTCCTTACATTTGTTGCAATTTTGAAGAAAGAAAATTACTAGCTGCAGTATGGAGGATCAATGTGTTAAAAGTAACCACTGAAGCAGACAGAGTCCAATGCATGAACTTTTCATTCCACTATCTGGCTACTGAGGTGGGAATATGGCTGTTATTTCTAACAATAAAACTCTCGCATGTATTCCCATGTTGCCTTTCACAGTCTGCTTCTTGTAAACACAGGCCAATATACTACCAACTAGTATGAAGGATTTTGTTAGCAAACTAACCAAGTCTCAATTATGTAGAACCTGAATTGAAGCCTGGTTACCTTTTGCATATTTTCTTCCCTCCAGTATGACATCTTACCCACTACCAGATAAGAATACACACAGATTTGAAAATACTTTTTTTTTTTAAATAAGGATGATCCATGCTCTGTAGTAATTTTGTTTTAACCCTCTCTTCAGATTTTATTTTACAAGCCCCAAGAACAACTAACCCCCCTGGAAAGCCCAGAGAAATAGACATGCTTTGCAAAATGCTCTGAAGGTTAACATGCTTATGAAGTTTGCTAGAGCTGAGAGTCAGAGTCCACCTACCCAAGCCTTAAGTTTTAGGCCACCTCAAAATATTGGACCAGTCTTTTAAATTAACACCACACAATATGCAACCTTAAAATAAATTAAAGAAAAAAAAATCACAAAGAAGCTGCTAGCTATCTGATGCATGCCACCTGTTCTGTTTTTACTTACTCATCCAGTTTCTGACATTTAAGAAACTCTGTTGACTGGTGAGATCAAACATTAATAAAAAGCCCATGGCATCTCTGAAAAATGCTGTGGTGAGACTTCGAAATCTGAAAGAAGGAACAAAGCAGCAGCTCTGTTAACAGACAACTCTACAGTAACTAGGTAAACATTTTTAATGCATGACTTACTGGAGCAAATCAACCAATGATCAAAGGGGAAACACAAAAAAAAGCTTTTTTGAATCTCTTCTAAATCAAATGGTTTTAAAAATATAATCCTAAATCACAGAAGTTGCCCAATGTATCAGCCAAATGTTCTCATAGTAGTCAAAAGCTTCTAGCCCTCCTCTTTGCTATGATGCATGATAGCCATGAATAGTAATTATCAAAACAGAGTGTGCAATTTACCAAAGGATGCTTACGTGTGAGACTATGTTGTCAATGACAACTCCACTACGTTAAATCACCGTCCTTTGAAATACCTTAAAAAAATTAATATGTTGCTTGTTTAATCACAATACAGATGCATCAAGTGTATCCCCTATCATTGGCACAGAAATCAATTCAATTGATGAACACTGGTATTGTAAGGAAAATATATACTACCGAATATGGCAGATATGTAAAAAGAAGTATTTTGTCATTTAATCACAGTTTTTATTCTAAAAAGTTTGCCAGCAATCTCAGTTGAGGGATGGGCTAGCACTATCTGGAGAGGTCATGATCTACTTGTAGTTGAGAAATCAAACAATGAAACTTGGCTGGTCTGCGTGCGTTCACAGAGGACCTGCTTTGTAGGTTTTCCACAAAGCCATGAATCTGGCACCCAAAATACAGCCCAAGTTTGCTGCCACAGGATCACAAACCAAACACATTAAGCAGCTTTCATATAGCACTAGAAGTCTACAAAATGTAATTTAGTGCTCTGTCTTATGCACATGAGGATTTATCACATCACAAAAGCCACCACATTTTCTGGCACATCTGTTGGCAGCAGATGTGGTAGATGAAGTATTCCAGGTAGATACATCAAGAGAAAAAACAAACAACTGCTGCAGAAGAATGCCACACCCTCATTGTCAAAAGGAGACAATGGGGACAATTTTAATAGAGCACCATAACCAATGTGCTCAGGGCCTACAAAAAGTATGAAGATAAACTCCTCAAAGCAGGGACTTTATCCTAGACAAACAACACAGATTGTGGCCAGAGGGATGGGTTTGACAAAGGGTGCCTGACCAGCAATGTTTAGCATGTGTCCAGTTCCTTGTTTTTCAGTCATTTATTTTGTGACTGCTCTTGGGGAAGTCTAAGGCAACAGCTCTTAACCAGCAAGCTAGTTTCAGGGGATCCTGGGACCCCTCAGCTGAACCCTGGAGTTTTTTTTTGTTTTTAAACACAATGTTGGGCAGCCTAAGAAAGAAAAAGATTGAGAGCCCCTGGTCTAGGGAACTACTATAGAGCCTGGGTGTTTCAGGATAGCTTGAAAAAGGAATGTGGAGATATGGTGGTTCAAATCAAAGTTGGCCTTTCCAGGTGTAGAGGGTACAAATAAACTGAAGGGAGAGACAATGTAGTTGCACTTGTTTTTCCTCAGGTCTGATTTTGTTCTCCTACCTGTTGCATTTTGCAATAAAAGGTTTTCTCCAGGGTTTCCAATGTTCCTTTTAGAAGCAAAGGCAGCTTTTTTGTAAAGGGAAATCATGCCTCCCCAATCTACTAGAATTCTTTGAGGGGGTTGGAGAAGCATGGAGACATGGGCAATCCTGTGGATATAGTGTATTTAGATTTTTCAGAAAGCTTTGACAGAGTCCCTCACCAAAATTCTTAAACAAAGTAAGTTGTCATAGGATAAGAGGAAAAGTCTTCTCCTGGATCAGTAACTGGTTAAAAGATTGGGAACAAAGAGGTAGAAATAAATGGTCACTTTTCAGAAAGGAGAAAGATAAATAGTGGTATCTCCCAGGGGTCTGTACTGGGACCAGTGTTGTTCAACATATTCATAAATATGAAAAAGAGGTAAACACTGTGGTTAAAATATATGCAGATGATGCAAGACTACTGAAGACAGTTGAGTTAAAAGCAAATTGAAGAGTTACAAGGGATCTCACCAAACGGGGGAACTGGGCAACAAAATGACAGATTAAATTCAAAGTTGATAAATGCAAGTAATGCACAATGGAAGACAATCACAACTATGTATACAAAATGATGAAGTCTAAATTAGCTGTTAGCACTCAAGATAGATCTTGAGTCATTGTGGATAGTTCTAGGTAAAAATCCACTCACTGTGCTGTGGGAGTCAAAAAAGTTAAGAACGCTGGAAATCATTAAGAAGGGAATAGATAAGACAGAAAATATTGTATTGCCTCTTTATAAATGCCAACACCTTAACTACTACATGCAGATCGTGGCTGCCCCATCCCAAAGAAGATATGGTGGAACTGGAAAAGGTACAGAAAAGGGCAACTAAAATGATTATGGGTATGGAAAAGCTTCCATATGGGAAGAGATGAGCAAAACTGACTTTTCAGCTTGGAAAAGAGATGCATCTCTTCTCCCTCCTTCCCCCCATAAGGACTATAAAATCATTTACAGGTGTAGAACAAGTAAATAAGGAAGAGTTATTTACTCCTCATAACAAATACTAGGAGTCACCAAATGAGATTAATAGGCAGCAGATTTAAAACAAGCAAAAGGAATATTTCTTCAAACAATGCAGAGTTAGACTGTGGACCTCTTTTCCAGAGAATGTTGTGAAGACCAATACTATAACAGCGTTCAAACAGAAGTAAGTAAGTTTATGAGCTTCCCTTTTATGTTTCAGCTCACCACAGAGCTCTCTGCTAAGCCACCCTGGGCCCCTTCCACATTTGCTGTTCTTTCTGCACATCGGAATGGTATCTTCCTGTGCCTTTAACAGGGTTTCTTTAAAATACAGCCAGCTGTCTTGGACACCTTTCCCCTTCAGATCAGCCTCCCAAGGGATCCTGCCCATCAGTTTCCTAAGGAAGCCAAAATCCGCTTTTCTGAAGTCCAGGGTGTATGTTCTGGTTCTTTCCTTTCTTCCATTGATCAGGATCCTGAACTCTACCATCTCATGGTCACTGCTGCCCAGGTTGCCATTCACTTCTACTTCCCCGATCAATTTTTCTCTGTTTGTGAGCAGCAGGTCTAGAGGTCTGAAGCACTTGCCAAAAGCCACTATCAGAAGACTGTGTACCGGACTAGGTCAACCATTGGTCTGACCCAATAGGGCTGTTCTTTATGTACTCATGTTTTTTCCTTCTCCATGTAATGATTTCTTTTTTTTTTTTTTATATAAAGTCTGCTGTTCTCACTTCAATAGTGTAGCAAGTAGTTGAGAGGGGAGCAGGAAGAGACCTATTTGTCTCTGGGCACAGTCAATATTTAAAATCGCAAATAGGCCAAACCATATATTGTATACTCGCAAACCATCACAAACTTTACTGCTGCTCCTGACTGGGTAGGGGAGCTTATAAAAGAAGTGAATACAGTACTTCAGTATGATTACAGCAAAGCAGTAACAATTTAAAATGATCTCTTAGGAACAAGTAGTGGATTTTCATTTATTTGTTTTGACACCAAAAATCTGTGCCAGAAGATCCATTTTTCTTCTGATTCACCTGATTAGGATACCTGACTAAGTTTTAAAAAATTGCATTTACTTCTGATCAACTGCATACGAGATGCTGAACTCCATGCATTACCTTTCTTGCCCAGCGGTGTCCCAAAGCTGTAGATGTACCTTAAAGGCTTTTCCTGGAGATCCATTTGGTCCTCTGCTATTATATATCTGACAGATAGAGGAAAATCAGCTTATTGTAAAGACATTCATGAGCTAAAATTTCACCCTTAGCTGTATTGCAACCAGCCAGCCAACCAACCAAAAAACCTGAAACATTCTTTAACAAATGGAGAGTAAGTTTGTTTTTCTTAATTATAGCTTATTCCTGCTACAAAGATTCACCTTCACAATATTCTACTTCAAAGGGCTTCTTCCAATCAAGATTTCAAAACCAGAAAACCAGCACCATCCTCGGAAGATGATTGGGGTGTATTTAACACTTTCACTTATTAGCAGAAATGGGATCTCAGTATACAAATGTGCTGAAATCATCTCTTAGATTTCTTGCTGCACTTATGAATGGTTATTACAGGCTGACAAGATTAACCTCTGTATTGTAAGAAAGAGGCATTTTTAAAAAACAGTTTGCTAGACATTTAATGAGTCTCTATTAACCACAGTTGAAAAACATTGTGCGTGAAGAAAACATTGTGCGCTTTTTCTGGGGCTCAGTTCTTGGTTGTCACTACACTTCTTTTCAATGATGTGTTACAAGAGATATTAAGGGAAGCACATAGGATCTGTTTTTGTTATCAGAAGTAGTTTAGTAGATTCTGCATCAGAATTTTCAGGAACAGTGATGACTGGCACATAATTTATGTGCCTATAGAGTGAGTGGATATACATCAATATGAATAAATAACTACTATAATTTTAATGCATGTAGTTCTTGATTACATGGTGCAGTTATTTCCTTCATGCTAGGTTACCATGGTGATGAGCATGGGGCAAAACCCTAAAAAGAACAGAATTCATGCATCAATCAAAATGACTAGCGTGACAGATATTCCAATCTTATAGGGACAAGCCCGTTATTCAGGACTTTTTCTTATATGGGTGCCTATAACCTCTCCCATCCCATCCTGATTTTTCACACTTACTATCTGGTCATTATGAACCACTAAGTTCTTCAGAACAGATTCTGCCCTGAGTTACACACCTGCAACCCCACAGAGCAGCGAGACTGCCAACATGTCACTAAAGGAAGACTACAGCTGTCAAAGCCTCCATTATTGGTCATTACACATGACAAACAATGAGTCATGCTTGAGTTTGTAGGTTGAGCAGATACAAATAATTATCTTCTTTAAGTAAATCACATTGTCGTCCGCCTCCACATCCAAACATGGAAACTACAGAGCCATTTTATTTTTCCAAAGTGGCTTTTTAAGACTATGACTGCATTTGAAAGACACGTGATTACATTCACCTCCAAGAAGCTCCTTGTTGAAAAAGAATTTGGTCAGACAGATCTTAAATGAAAGAATGTGAAGGCAAACAGGACTCCATATAGAACCAAATTCCCCCCCTCCTAGAAAACAACATTCAGGTTCCATGTCAGGGTAAGGAAAAGGCATGTTAGAAATTTGGATGCAACTTTTAACAGAGTTAAGCTTTCTGATAGTCCTTTTCAGTGCTAGGAATGCTTATCTAAACAACATGCTCTAGTTTGAGCTAGAATTAATTCAGGAAGTCCTATGGCCTGTGTTATACAGGTCCAACTAGATGATCACAGTGGCCCTGTCTGGCCGTATAATCGAAGAAGCTATGAAAGTTAATTTACTTTTTTAGAGAAAATTATTTAAAAGTGACACCATATTTCAGAGATCTGAGCTTTCTGCGAGTTCAGAAGAATTACTTAATTCAGCAACTCAAATTAGTTTAATGCTTTACTCTGTTTGGCTCTGCAAAGCCACCACCTGTGGGAGAGTGACCTGGACTACTGCAGCATGTACATCAGATTTGTTAACCAAGGCAGGGGTGTAGCCAGCCTACATTTTCGAGCCAGGCCTCTGACTCTCCAGCTAGTCCTGGTTCCAGTCATGTGACCGGAAGCTCCCTGATGATAATCCAGTTGCCTAACCTAGCAAGCAACTGGAG
Organism: Pelusios castaneus; assembly: GCA_007922175.1. Taxonomy (NCBI): domain Eukaryota; kingdom Metazoa; phylum Chordata; order Testudines; family Pelomedusidae; genus Pelusios; species Pelusios castaneus. Next base: position 1,822,635 of record ML685782.1, read on the forward strand.
CATTAGGAGGAGGATGGAGAAGAGGCAGTCTGGCCTCTGCTATGTGAAGGCTGCAGCAGCTGCTTGGGGCAGGTGGAGAGCGGCCCACCCTCGCCCATCTGCCTGTAGCATTGCTGCCTGCAGGTCCACAATAGCATTTGCGATGGTGAAGCTCATGCTGCTGCTGGGCGCTGTGGCAGGTGAAAGTGGGTGGGTCTGCTAGCCAACCATGTGGACACATAACCCCAGGAGGACATGCCCCTGAATCAAGGCCTGTCTAGGCACAAACTCGTCCTAAAATAAAGGAGTTCAAACAGACAGTTATTTCAGTGCATGTCTGTCTGTAGACAGTTCCCCTAAGGTTGGATTCCAATCCCTTGTTCATGCTGGACCTTATACCACAAGTAATCTCAGTATACTAAGTGGGGTACTGTGGAGGAAAGATACTATGCAAAAAAAAGAGGATGTCAGAATGTATTTACGGAGATGCATCAATTAAAAAGAATCTAGCTTGACTGTGTGGGATCGACAGTCGTTATCAACAGAAGGCAACAAAACAGAATCCCAAAACACACGAATTTGTAGTTACAAATTCACACTGGAGATGGTCAACTTTGACATTAGCCTCTTTAATGAGGACTTCCAATTAACTTAGAAGTGCATTTACAGATTTAGTGATAGGCACTACGCAGGAATTTAAGGGTTTATTTTTATAAATACAGGTTGACCCTGTGAGCCATAGAAGCCTTTTCTATAGAAAGTAAATTGTTCTATTTTGTGCCATCAGTACTCTTAAAGGCTATGTCTACACTTGCACTTTGAAGTCGACTTTAACTAAGTCGACTTAGTGAGTCTACACTTAAAATTAAAGTCGACTTAAAGGGGGACTTACAAAGTCGACCTAGAGCATCCACACTGGATGCTCTAGGTCGACTTTGTGGGGCTAGGGGGACCTTGGGCAGGTCCACGTTGGCGCAGGGGGCACCCCCTGTGTGCAATGGGGCAAAGGGGGACAGGGACCCTCACTGGACAGAGCCCTGTGTGTGATGCTGTCTGGCTTTAGGGAAGCATTTATGATATTATTTTCAATGGATATCTCATAAATGCTATAATCCATAGGAACTATGTCATGTTTGGTATCAATAGAAAGGTAGTAATTTGCTGGGAATGATTATATAGTTTATGTCTAGGAATTCTATTTCGATTAGAAGTTAAGAATTTGATGTTATATCCATACTTTAACTTGTGTCATTCTGGTGGAATGTCTTAGACGGGAGGGTGAGAACAACCATTGTGTCCTTAATGTTTAGGAATTTTCCAGGGATAATGGTCCCAGGGAGTATCCTGATGAGCCATTAAGGACATAAAGAATACAACCATTGTGTCCTTAATGGTTCATCAGTTTACTCCCTGGGACCATATCACCTGGCAGTTAACCGTATCTCAGATTGCAAGTGTTGTATGCAATCTCATAGGACACATCTGTTTTTCCTCTAAATGGCTAGGGTTTTCGCTTACTTAATGCTTTTAGCACTAGAGATTTTAGAAGATGGACAACCCTTATTCTACACAAACACTGATCACAGCCCCAAGAGGACTGAGGAATAGACACAGCTTTGTTTAGAGTCATGGTTGCAAAGGCTTTGTTGGAATTTGAATTTATTCAATACTGAAAGAGTAGGATTTACTACTCCTGCCCCTCCAGGGTTGAAAAACACTTTATAAATAGTAGCACCTAGTTTAAGCAGAGGTGTCATTATGGCCTGCAGTGAATTAAGGATCTACTTTTCATAGATGATTCATTCTGGTTATGCAAAAGGCATTTTGCAATTGTAGACTTTTGAAGCACTTTACGTATACTAGTGAATGTAAGCACTTCCCCTTTGAGTTAGGCAAGTATTAAAAACCTTTTGTCAGGCATAGAGCAAAATTATTTGCCCAAGGTTAGAGAGCAAGTCAGCTGTAGAATTCAGAATAGAGCCCAGTTTTCTTGACTTCCAATCCTATGCTTCATTATTATTGTTACTGTGCTTCAAGCTAGCCACAAGCACTCTCATTTGAAGGCAGAACTTTTTTAGTACACTGTGCAATAAAAAATTGCATCAGTTTTTGCCAAGGTCTGTGGATATGCACAATAGTTGGGTTCTATTAAAAAAAAATAGTGGACGTGAAAGTTAGTACCAATGAAAGCAATCAGGTTGACAGCACTGAAGATTATCTAGTTAATATGAAGGAACAAATACACCCCTGTACAAGCTGCCCCACACAGTCCTACAAGTGTACTGCAACTGCAGTTTGAAAGGCATGAGGCAGATAATTCAATCTACAGATTCATTACTAGAATAAGTCCAAGAAGTCAGAAGTTTGTACTACAGACAACTTGGGAAGTAATGTTATCTAGTGGACTGAGCACTGGGTGGGACTATGAAGATATTGATTCTGCTTCCAGGTGTACCATTTACGTGGTGTGTGATCTTGGGCAAGGCATTATCTTTGGACCTCTTTCCCCTGCCACTCTTTTTCTTCTGTCTTGTCTTTTTAGATTGCACATGATTTGGGGCAGAGTGCCTCTCTGTAATGTTTTTGTATATCAGCTAGCATGGTGGGCTCCACTGGAGACTATACTATATAATACTCTACTAAGATACCAGGCAACCATCTGTAGGCAACAGCTTCACCCCAAACCCCTTCTAATTTTGACTGGACTCATGCCAAAAACTAGAGCGGGAAAGGCACTCAGCACATCTTTAACCTTTCAGTAAGAGGAACCGTATACATTTACTTAAAGCATGCTCTTCGCACTACTGGAAAAAGAAAGAAGTGCAGACATCGACCACTTGAGAAACTTACCACACGTTTTTCCCGAAAGTCTATTCCAACTGTTGTGATGAACTTTGGGTTAAATTTGTTGTCTGTGTATCTGTAAAGGAATGTTGTCTTCCCAACCCCAGAATCCCCCAGGGCCAGGAGTTTGATCAGATAGTCATAGTCCCCATCAGTCATAGTGCTGATCTTTATGAACCTGCAGAAAGAAGAAAAACTGGTTTAAAAAACAGTAAAAGAAAATGCAAAAAAACCCAAAACAAAACAAACTCCCACTTCATCAGACACATGGAATGGAAACTGTAGTGTGTTCGGTGTATATATACACACAGGCAGAGAAGGGCAAGTCACAGGACCAGTTCAAACAGCTCCAGAGAGGCAGCCTGGTGAATGCAAAACACTCACTCTGAATCAGACCAATAGTGTAACTGACCCTGTGTTTAGTCTCTGACAGCTGGTGCCAGGTGCTTCAAAGAGAATAAACAGAACAGGGCAATTTTGAGGAATCCATCCCTTCTTGTCCAGTCTCTGCTTCTGGCAGTCAATGATTTAGGGACACCCAGAGCATGAGATTGTATCCCTGGTCATCTTGACCAATAATCACTGATGAACCTATCCTCCAAGAACTTATTAGTTGAATCCCGTTATGTCTTTAGTCTTAATGACTTGTTAGTATATTTATTTATTTAAAAAAAACCAAACCAAACATTGATTTGACAAGAATACAGACAATAGCAATTAATTCAGGTTGCCTGCTAAAAATGTTCACACAAAAAAAGTAGAGGAAGGAAGGAAGCCTTTAGTTTTAAGCTATGTAACACGAGAGAATTCAAATGCTAGTTTCACGTAACTGAACAGGATTTAAAGTTTTAGAGTATAGCCAAGGCTAGACTAATTTTTAATCTGGTGAGTTGGTGGAAGCTGGGACAAAATTTCAATTATACTTTCAAGGACCTCAGCAGAGTCAGAGTTTAAGACCAAAAAGGACCACCAGATCATCTAGTCTGACCTCCTGTATACCACAGGCCAGGCCCACCTACTATCTGCACACTAAACCCAACAACTAGAATTAGAACAAACTATTACAGCCCATAAGAGGTTAGACTGTTGTGTGCCATAGACAGAGAACAAGTGGTACCTTTTTGGCACCTACAGGGTAATCCCAAAACACAGGGATACATCCCATTCTAATCAACACATTATTTTACAGTGAATTAAAAGAAAAAAGGCAATATAAATTAGTTGCATGGTCTTTAAATGCTTTATTCAATAATAATCCTATTGATTGTTGAATGATATGTTACATGTATCCATTCTTCAAACTGAAGATGCTTCCAGCCACTAAGGTTTGCACTATTTAAAAATCACCACTGTAGGAAAGTCACAAACACAAAAAAGTCATACATAACCATAGACTATTGGGGATGGCAGGGACCTCAGGGGGTTTTTAGTCCAACCCCCTTCTCAAAGCAGGACCAACCCCAACTAAATCATCCCAGCCAGGGGGTTTTAAGCCAGGCCTTAGAAACCTGCAAGAATGTAGCTACACCACCTCCCTAGGTAACCCATTCCAGTGATTCACCACCCTCCTAGTGAAAAAGGTTTTCCTAGTATCCAACCTAGATCTCCACCACCGTAACCTGAGACCATTGCTCCTTGTTCTAACATCCTCATTCCATTATCTTGGGAACTCCCCTTTAGGTAGTTGAAGGCTATCAAATCTTCTGTACACGACTTAGAATATATTTGGTAACAGGATCACATCATCGTGTTCTGTTGAAGATTTGTTATGGGATAGCCCTGCCAGGCTAAGGAGAAACATTCCTCTGGACTGATCCTGCAAATGGCTTTGTAAACTCATCTGTATTGTACAAGTTGTGTAGCCTATTCAACAGAGACTGTGGGGTGCAGTGGGGGCAGATGGTTGTGGTGGTGAAAATCCATATTGTTATCTCACTACTGAATGGTCACCATAAAAGAACAGTGGTCTTATCCAAGTCTAGTAAAGAAAAGAAGTCTGATTCCACTATAGTTTTCATTGACATGGTAGTGTTTTTACTGCCCTTACTGATGTTCCTATGCAAACAAGATCAACCTCAGATGTCAGATACTTATTTCTGTTAATAGTGAAATGTTCAATAGGAATTTGACTGTAAACCTTTGCAGTCAAGTTCCTAACTCACATTAGAAGTCCTAGAAGGGTAGCTGTGTTAGTCTAGTTCAGCAAAATCAAACAAGGAGTCCTGTGACACTTTTAAAGACTAACCAATGTATTTATGAGAGGTCCCGTTGATGTTGGAGAGACTGTTCACATCAATCAGGATAACCAATATTTGTAAAAGTGTACAGGGTTGTAAGAGATCAGGGTTACAGTTTACATATAGCTTCATTCACAGGAAGAGAGAATTAAACTTCCAGTGAAACACAAACAAGGAGTTCTGTGGCATTTTAATATATTTAGTCATTGCATGAGCTTTTGTGGGTAGAATCCCACTTCTTCATACTCTTGAAATGGAAAAGGAAATGGGGGGAAAAAAAACAAAAAAAAAAACCACTCTTCTATTTCAAGCATCTGACAAAGTGGGATTCTACCCATGAAAGCTCTCGCGATAAATTCATTTGTTAGTCTTTAAAAGTGCCACAGGACTCCTTGTTTGTTTTGCTGAACTAAACTAAAACAGCTATCCCACGTAACTTCTAGTGCTGTATTTCCAGTCAAGAATACACACCAAAAAGAAAACATGCTGTTTCTGGTCACTTTTTACTTATATCCAATCTATCTGGATTAAAACATGTCAGCAACCAAGCTACTAGCGCCAGAGGGCACAGATGTCAAGCAACAATCTCAATTATTCCATCTAGAGAAGAAACTTATTTCTCTACTAGATGAGCCTTCATGTTCCAAAATGGAAAACAAGTGTTTTATTTTCCAAGTATAAGAAAGACATGTCTTAGATCAAAGGAGACAGTCAACAGGAAAGACTATCTCCGAGCTCAACTTCTGCACATAGTATCATCTAACCATCAGTACTAAGTGTATGTACATAGACAGGAGGTGATCTATTTTGCTACTCTGTGATGTAAGTAAGTAATTGGCCAAAGATCACTACAGGTCTAAAACCAAAAATTTACTCTTTGGCATAAAGAGATAGATGCAAGTCTTGTGCAAATTTGCAGTGAATTTTTAGGATGAAGTTTAAAAAAAATAATAAAATAAAATAAAAAAAAAAGACTGCAAAAACAGTTAACTGAAGTGTTTCATAATTGTGTGTTGAATTTAACAAGTTGTTTCAGTCCAGTCCCCCCACAAAAAATTCTGAAAGAAAAATCCAAAATATGTGCCAATGAAGATTTTAGTTGATTCAAAACGACAAATTTCATTTCAATTTTAGTGGAAAAAAATCCATGAAGTATAATATTACTTTCCAATATTTTCCCCCATTCAGATAGCTGAATTTTTGGTTTTCTATCTGTACAGCTCTAGTAGATGCAATACTGGGGGAAAAAAAAAGTTATTCTGCAAAGCAACATACAAATATGATCCTTAACAGAGCGATGCAAAATTGCTTCAGCAAACAGCAGTCTCATGAAAAATTATACTTTTGAGGCTCCAAAACTTTGTGAACTTGGGTTGAATTTACCAAATAGTTTTGGCTGATTAACATTTTTCAGTTCCTTCCCACCTCCTTTTTTTAAAGTATTTCATTTTAAAAGAATATTTCATTTTGGAATTTGGCCAATCTAAACCAAGAGTGAAGCATCCTGAAATGACTAAATCAAAATGTAACACAAAAACCATTTCAGTTTATTCAGAGTGAATTTTTCCCCTCAAGTTTTTTAACTTAGAAAAAGGTTTAAAAAACTCAGTTTTCATTCAGAGTGAATTAAATATTTTTGGTATATGTTTAGGTTCCACCCCCAAACAAAAGGAAGAGTCAATTATCTATCCACTGACTGGATTCTGTACCATCCCTTTTCTCCTCCCACCCTCTACCACCAAAAAGAACAAAATTAAAAAAAAGGAAAAGAAGAGCTTTATAAATAAAGGTTTCGTTTAAAGTAGTTGGGAATGGGATGAGGAAAGTCATAAATTCAGGTAATTACATGCTTAGAATGTGTGTGCACATGTACCACTAAATTGCTTTAAAAAAAAAAATTGGCAGATTATTCCGACATTGAAGCAAACATTTTGCAGAGAGACTCCAAGTAGGTTATGTTAACATAAAACCAACCACTGTGCAACATTGAATCCTGAGAACTTAAACTATGTTTTATGCCTAAATAGAACAAGGGACCAGATCTATGGCAGCTGCATCATCATACACCTCTACTACAAATATTTAAATCATTAAATTATAGATAGCTTAGAATAATGTCAAAGTGAGATACATTGAATAAGATCTGCCAGGCCTGTTTTGCTTGCTCTGAGCATATGTTCTTAGAACTAAACAGATGCAATAGTAACACTTCTAAGGGATTTCCTTAGCCCCACACAACTGTCTAATCTTGTTACTTTACACAGCAGGGCCTTTGCAGGTTGGCAGAGATTATTTGGGAAACCCAAATATGGCTTAAGCAGAGAGGAAGAGATTGTAATGTCTCATCCATTTGTGAAAAAGGCATACATTTTATTTCACTTCTTTTTCTCTCCTCTCATTAAACCACACAGATTACCATTTGGAAGGGCACAGTACTCACCAACAGAAGAGTTATTTGCCAGACAAGAACAGGGCCTACAGGACACCAGTAATCATTACCATGAAATTAGCATAGTAAACTACTGAAGGGCTATTTGTATTAGCTTTGTATACTTTTAGCTATAGACTTTGAGAACAAATAGCAAATGCTAAACTGGATCTGTTTTGTTTTTACCAAACTGCCTAAATTTGTATTTTTTTTTTTTTTTTTTTTTAATTGAAAATATTCATAGGCACTGACTGATTCTCCTTTTCTTTTCATAGACGTCATGCCCAGAAGGTACCTCTGTGATTATCAAATCCAACTCTCTGTATCACACAGGTCGCAGAACTTCCCCAAAATAATTTCTATAGCATACCTTTTCAAGAAACATCCAATTTGGTTGAAGACTGGTCAGTGACGGAGAATCCACACTGACCCTTGGTAACTTGTCACAAAGGCTAATTACTTATCAATCAAGGGCAGAGATTTGCCTTTTTTGCTTCTTTTGCAGTAACTTGAGTTGCTCAAGCTGGCTGACAAGAGCTTGGAGGTGTTTTAGTTACTTCTTTATACTTCTTCTTACCAATTTTAGTTATTCACTCCTCATGAGGAGAGAAACCTTAACACCAGAAACTCTCCATAAACAATAGAGAAAGATGCAGCACTGGGTGATATTGGTTCCCATCTGAGCATACAGGTACACTCTATAAGGTCTAATGTATTTCTGTACTGATGAATAACCATGGCAGTAAGACATTGTGTGGTGAGATTATGGGAGTGGTATGCAAAGATCAAGTGCCATTTGTTAGTAGCTTAGTGTAGCCAAACTCCCATTGGCTTGGGAAAGAGATGGCCATGAATCAGACTTCTGACCAAGCAAGGTTTCAACTAGTTCTCCATTGTGATTAATGTGAAGGATGCAAGGCCAGATGGTGCTGCAACCAGACAGCGACCTCTTGATTGGTCAATGCTACACTAGTCAGTATATGGGCCTGACAGCTAAGAAACCGCATTTTTGCAAAATACAAACATTCACCATCTGTCTTTGCAAAGAAGTACTTACAAAATTTAGACATTGGCTCTTGTTTAAAGTCTGATAAATCTTAAGGATTATCTCAGCATAGGATCAATTTCATATTTGAGGCGGTGAAAGGAGGGGCAAACTGAAATTCAGTGGTTCTGCATTCCATGCCATGCGCTGCCGAGGACTAGTTGCATTACCTTGGGCACTTAAATCAGAGCCATATGGAAGTCCCTTCTATAACAATGTTCCTCAACTCAAAGGTCATGATCCTTGGGCTATGTCTACACTGGCAAGTTAATTTGAACTAAGCTTCTGAAATTCAAACTAACTAAAGCTATGGCTACACTAGGCTTTCATTAGTTTGAATTAAGGGCTTCCTTAATTTGAACTAATAAATTTGAATAGGCTATTCGAAGTAAGGGTTAACTTGAACTAGTTAGTTCGAATTAACCAATGTGGCCATGGTAATTCAAACTAACTGCTTAGTTCAAACTAACCGGCCCATTGAATTCAATGTAAATTGCTAATTCGAACTAAGCAAGTGCCATGAACGGCACTTGCTTAGTTCGAACTAAATTTTTCTAGTTTGAATTAAATTAATTCAAACTAACTAAAATTAGTTTGAATTAGTTAGTTTGAACTAATTTTAGTAAGTGTAGACATAGCCAAGGGGTCACCAAAGTTAAGTGGGGAAGGAAGGGCCATGAAACATTGAAAACTCTATTCCAATCTGAAGCAAAAATCTTGTTCCCTACTCCCTGTGGTATTCTCTGGCAGTCAACCAAACCCACACAAGTAGATTATAATGGGCCTATTACATGCGTTTTATTCTTACTTGTATAGTAAAGGTAATGTGGTCATTTTTTTTTTTTTTTTTTTTTAAATAAACTTTGAATAAAGTTGCCACTTTGAATAAAGTTGCCAACCTGAACAGCTAAACAAACACTGATTGGTAAGATAGGGATAACAAAAATGTACTGTTATAAAATGCCTTGATATCAGGAAATGAGACTACGTATGTGCAAGCCATTTTACATTGCCTTTCAAACTTAGTACTCTTCATAAGTAAAAGCTTTTGCTCCCTTATGAACAGTCTCGTGAATTCTTAGACTAGAGGTTCTATTCTACTCCAATTCTTGTATTTGCCCATTATAGTGGCATGTGAGCTGTATCCCTTGGATCAAATTCTGCTCTCAGATACTCCTATTTACATCAGTGCAATTCCATTAGTTCCAATTAGAATAGAATCCATCCCCCTTAATGTATGAAAAAGGAAATGCCAGCTTGCTTTAGTTATATGTATGCCTGTGAGAGCTTCCTAAATACAATACAAATGTGCTCTGACAAATATGAAGCACCCTGATGACTGCAAGAGGCTCTATGGCTTTTTAAGACATGCCTCTTCTGACTTGGGAAAGATCAAAATAGTTTTAAAAAGAGTCCAAACAGCATCAGCTTTTGTGACAGGTTTGTTCATAGGAGACAACTTGAGGTCTCCTTTATACTGTATATTGCTGGGGGAGGACAGAAAATTCACTGAATAATTCGTTCTTGCCAGAGTTCAGATCAATTGAATCGCCAGGTATTCCATACAGACCAAAAAGGAGCACAGGTTTTCTCTTGCCAGCAGGTGTATCAAATCAGAGACCACCATACCTACAGTGCTTACAACACTTTTCTTTAGAACTACCATCTTTTGTATGACCCATTACTTAAAACAAAGAAAAGCATCTTGGGGGCAGTCATTATTAGTCCACTATGTCAAGTCATCTTAAATGAGCAATGCAAATCATCTGTCATAATTTATAGACTAAGCATTAGTCCCAAGCTTCATGTTGCTTGAAAGCAGTATTTTAAAACATCTGTCAAATAAAGTTTAAAATGTCCAAAGTGAATGATCAAGTGTACAAGGACGGAACTACAATTCATAACTGTTAGTCAGAATGCATTGTCCAGCTCCTGTCGAGCCAAGAGATGCTACCGGATTAGCGAAATGGGTGTAAAAACTATGTTTATGGGCCTACTAACTTGAGAACATATTGAAGACCACAACAGGTCATCTCCACTGAGCAAGTCTACTGATAAAGCACACTAGAGGTTGTGTTGACTGGGGGCACAGGTGCTGTATGAGCACGAGAAAGACTTCAATAGCTCTAATCTTAACAATAAGAAACTGAGGAACCACCATTCACAGTCACATGAGGGAAAGGACTAACTGAGTGCAGAGTTAACAGCCAATCTACCATGAACCTCTCACAACAAAAAGGCAACAAATTCAATTTTATAAAAACAGGAGCCACTGAATTAAATTCATCCCTGCTAGAGGTAGAAATTTCCTCCTGAAGTTAGTATATCTTAAATTAAAACCAAAACAAAGAAGAAGGAGTTTTGTGGCACTTTAAAGACTAACAAATTTATCACCTAAGCTTTCATGGGAGTAATCCCACTATCAGATGCACGAAATGAAAAATGTGACATGTTAGCTGTAAATATGTATACAGGGAACATGCCCCATTTCACGCACCTGATGAAATGGGATTACACCCATGAAAGCTCATGCGATAAATAAATTTGTTAGTCTTTAAGAGTGCCATAGACTTCCTTCTTTGTTTCAGTTTTGCTGGAAGAAGCTAACCACAGCTACCCCTCTAGAACATATCTTAAATCAGGTGGCTTGATTAGCTGTTTGATGGGGAGTTCTACACCTTATTCTGAAGAAGGTTTATCCAGTCTCCCATAATTCAGACTAGATTGCCCTACATCCATCATGTGTCCACATGCTAGTCTAACCTTTGGTCAACACTTGTATTGCTTGTCATGCTAATTGAAATGTTATCGAATTGAAGTTAGTCATTGGTTTGTGCTAGGAAGTCCGTACATTTCTTAGTTAGAATTATTCAAGGATTTGTCCTCAATTGTGCATTTTGAAAAGTTGCTTTAAACCTAAGAACTTATCCCTACACCACCAACTTTAAAGTAACTTAAAATGCATTAGATTCAACATATAGTATTTTACAACTTCATTTAGATTATCACTGCAATTGCACTACTCCAGTCCTTTTATGTTGAGAGCTCTCCGAGCAAGCAATGTTTTACTTTGGTTTATATGCACAGTTTGTGTTTACGTTACACCATACAATCAACCTAATGGATTGTCTCCTGTAAGAGTGTCCAGCCAATAATTTTGTAACTTCAAAAGCAATGCTAGATGACAGTGAAGGTCATACATTCAGTGGTGCACCTGCATGATTTTTTTTTCCTGAATCAAGAAACACCAGAAAAAGTGAGTTATTTAGCTGAACAGAATTTAGAGAAACCATTAATGGTAAGTCTCCACTGGTCATTCATGAGTACGGTAATTAGGAAGAGGCATGGCTGAATTGTGATCCTAAACCACATCTCTCTGACCTCTGATAAAGGACTGTGGTACGTATTGGATAGTACAGAGTCTCAGCTGTATAGTGCAGAGAACAGTAATCATTTCAACCTCGTTACAAACACTGCCAGGAGCAATGATATAGTAATTAGAACTGGAGCATTTAGAACCCATGGTTACGAGAGCTGCATTGCTAACTTGCACTCGTATTTACAAGACAATTTCCTCCTAAACTCCCTTCCTCTCCCTTTCACTCAAGGAAAAAAAAAAAAAAAAAAAAAAAAAAAAAAAAAAAAAAAAAGAGATCCACTGAAGCTTCCTCTGGCTCCTTCCCTGTCCCCATTCTTCTAGTTCAGCACGGCACAGGCTGTCCTCTCCTATACCTTTTTAAAATGCATCTTCAACATCTCCTTCCCTCCTCCATTTTGTGAGACCTTACCTCGCCTTTCCTTCCCTGCAAACCATCTCTTTCCTTCCCTTACACCCTGACTATTGCATTTGCTCACACAGCTCTGAACCAGCACCTACATACAGATGGAGTAATCACTCCATGTAATCGCTCCTTCTAGCCAATTCTGTATCTCCTCCCAGATGGCATACCATCAATTTAAAATTTTAAACATACCTCAAACTGACCCTCTTCTCTTTCTTCCAAAACCCTCCTGTCAATCAGCCAATAACCAGGGAGTGATGCACGTGTCATTTTTGACAGTCTTTCACTCCCCACCCCCACTCAGAGTAAATTTAATTGGGGGGAGGCGGGGGAAATCAAATCTTACACCTAATGCTTTCATCCAGCCCATCATCTTCTCTAGTCTTGATTACTGATTATTTTTCTCTATCCAAAATTCTTCAACTGAAATGTGAGAGATAATTGGAATATATGCTGACAAATGGCAGATTTTTCAGAGTATCCAAACTGTATCATTATTTATAATAGTGCATCAATACTGTTCAAATAAATAGCTTGAGGTTGGGTTATAAGATTAGAAGTGGGAAGGTTTCTGAACCTTCTATGCATTGAGGTATATATCCATCATTGTAGCTGAAGCAGAGTACACAACTGCATTTTCAAATAGGTGTTTAAATGCACAGTTAATATGTCCTGGTCCCCACTGGACAGGCACCTCCTGGCAATCGTACTCGGGAATTGGGCTCAAGTGGTCTTGGGTCTGCAGCTTGTGCTCCGTCATTTTCTTGGCTACTCAGCCCTACGGCTGAACACCACTGTCCAGCGGAGGGCAACAAAAATGATTAGGGGGCTGGGGCACATGACTTATGAGGAGAGACTGAAGGAACTAGGCTTATTTAGTCTACAGAAGAGAAGACTGAGGGGGGATTTGATAGCAACCTTCAACTACTTGAAGGGGTGCTCCAAAGAGGAGGGAGCTAGGCTGTTCTCGAGGGTAACAGAGGACAGAACAAGGAGCAATGGTTTCAAATTGCGGCTGGGAAGGTCGAGGTTGGATATTAGGAAAAACTTTCTCACTAGGAGGGTGGTGAAGCATTGGAATGGGTTACCTAGGGAGGTGGTGGAATCTCCGTCTTTGGAGATATTTAAGGTCCGTTTAGACAATACCCTGGCTGGGATGATTTAGGGGGAGTGGTCCTGCTTTTAGCAGGGGGTTGAACTAGATGACCTCATGAGGTCCCTTCAAGCCCTAAGATTCTATGATTCTACTCTGCCCTCTGGCTGAGTAACAATCCTTGCGACCCCCCACTTCTGGGGGAAGTCCCAGTCACTAGTCTCAGCCACTCTTCAGCTCCTCAACGGCCCACAACTACTGCGCCACACCTGGCACCCTGGGGAAAGCAGAGAGGGACCCAGCCCTGCTCACTTCTCCTGACCCCAGCCCAGGGACCCTAAGTGCCATGACCTCAGCACCAACACCGCCTCCCTCCAGTCACTCAACAGTCTTGCCCTGGGCCACTTTCCCCACAGCCCCCAGTCTCATGCAGACCCTCACTTCAGGGCAGTGTAACAACAGTTCGCCCCCAGTGTACCTCTTCCGAGCCTCTGCAGCTGTCTCTTCTGCACTGGCCCCTTGCCTCCGGACTGTTACTCAGGAACCACTGCAGCCATCCATGCCTTCAGGGCCCCCAGTTCCTACCAGTTCCCAGCATCACCTGCTGAGCTGTCTGGGGTGCTGACTCCCTTAGCCAGCCAGCGAGGTAGACAACCTTCCTCCCTGAGTTCCCAAGGCCAACTGAACTCTTAGTCCCTGCAGCACTCTTTTATATAGGGATCCTGGCCCCTCACAGGCTCTTGGACCCTTTTAAATCCCATCTTGGCCAGTGAGGGGCAACCACCCCATCACAGCCACACTGAATAACGTGGTACTTTGATGAATTTGTGTGTGTATGCTAGTCTGTCAGGTTAGTTTTCTGACCCTAGTGCTCTACAGAAAATTTAATTCAATGAAGTTGAGTCAAAACTACATAATTTAGGTGAAAGGGGTCATAGTCTGTTCAAATTAACACTAATTTTTAACGCACATGTCCCTTCCTCTGGAACATATGCTCATCATCTTTTCCGCTTTCTTCTCCTTTTCCCGTCATTCCCCATCCCTTCCATGACTTAACCTGTAGAAAGCAGCAATTCTCCCGTTCCCCAAAAATCTTATAAGTAATCTTATCTCTGCCAACCATCATTCTTTTTGCACGTTGCATCCCTTTCTCCCATCCTTTTCCAGTCGTATTTATTCACACTAAGCTAGTCAGCTAAGGAACAGTCTTGTGTGCTTTTGAAAAGCAACTAGCCTCAGGCGTGCTGGGCTCTCCAGGTGTTACTGTCATGAAACTACAACATGAATTTGAAACGTTTCTTCCTAGAGTAAAACTACACTGTTTAAACATGCCCTTGTACTATGCTAAGCTGAAAACTCAATGGGTGCCCCATACTGCTGCTTTTCTATGCAAGAATAGAAGGGGTGCAGAGAGAAACATCAATTTGCTTGCTTCTTCCAAGTAAGGCTGTACATTATATATTGATTATTCCTGCCATCATCACAGAAGTTGCTAGTTACCTAAACCTAACAGTAAACAGCACGTGGTATCTCAGATTTAACGAAACAAAAAAATCCCTAGAAAAATCTAATAAGTACATTTTATTTCTTGTTGGTGCTTTCTTCCCTGTTAATGGGGATATTTTTATGAAGATAGGCTCTCTTTATATTTAACCCATGCAGTAATTATGTGATGTTGAAGGGCAGAGAGCGTTCCTACTGAAGCAAGCAAAAAATGAGAGCTCTTAAAAACCAAGAAATCTTGTGCTCATCATTAGGAGACGAGAAGAGCCCCCCCAAAGCAAGAATCTATTGCATAAACAAGGACAAGTTCCCATAGACCTACGGGTACAGATCACTAAGTGCACAAGCAACTGTTCCAGGAGGAGACTATCGCCACTTGTGGGGAGAACGACATTGGCCACACTGCAACGGTGAAGTTCTACCAACGATGGTAGCGTCAAGTTTCAGCAAAGGCACCATGAAAAACAATGCATGAAATCTACCCTAGAGAGGCACTTTTCCTACAGAACCCATCATTGTAGTAGTCAAGATTAATATCTCCTGGTCATACTAGGCCATCCTATTTTGGGCTCTACACTGGCCACCACTAAACTCTGCCGGAGGGGTTGGGGCAATTTGCACTGCTGAGTTCCTGCTCCCAGTCGGCTTTCTTCCACCTTGGGCTCAGAGCCTGGCCTCCCCTAGCAAAATTCAGGCCTTTACCTCCACTGTCTCTTTAAAAAAAACAAAAACACATACACAGTTTTTGTAACTTGCATTATATCAGCAGTTGAAAACTTTGAGGTGTAAGGAAAACAACAACAAGTATAGGAGACAAGGGGAGATTTGATAGCAACCTTCAACTACTTGAAGGTGTGCTCCAAAGAGGAGGGAGCTAGGCTGTTCTCGAGGGTAAGAGAGGACAGAACAAGGAGCAATTGTTTCAAATTACAGCTGGGGAGGTCAAGGTTGGATATTAGGAAAAGCTTTCTCACTAGGAGAGTGGTGAAGCATTGGAATGGGCTATCTAGGGAGGTGGTAGAATCTCCATCTTTTGAGATTTTTAAGACTCGGTTAGACAAAACCCTGGCTGGGGTGATTTAGGGGGAGTGGTCCTGCTTTTTAGCAGGGGGTTGGACTAGATGACCTCCTGAGGTCCCTTCCAACCCTATTATTCTATGATTCTATACAATTAGGTGTTCTGACAAAATTAGCCCAACAACAACACAGTGCATGAAACGGGGGGGGGGGGGGGGGGGGGAAGGAAGGCACCTCACAAACAAAACAAAAAAAAAGCCAGCACACAACCACCTGATGTTTTTACTTTGACTGTCTCTCAACCACCACTTTTCCTTTTCTTGCCCAACCATCACTGGGGCAGTCTCTCAACCTTCCTCAAGAGCATCAGCGAATAAATACTTTTAGGGGGATACCAATGTAAAATGAGATCTCTGAAGTTTACTCTGCCCTCCTCATTGTAAAACATGACTGAAGGCAGATGCAAAACATGTAATATAAGAACATAAGAAAGGCCGTACTGGGTCAGACCAGAGGTCCATCTAGCCCAGTATCTGTCTACCGACAGTGGCCAGTGCCCAGGTGCCCCAGAGGGAGTGAACCTAACAGGCAATGATCAAGTGATCACTCTCCTGCCATCCGTCTCCATCCTCTGATAAACAGAGGCTAGGGACACCATTCTTAACCCCTTTCTGGCTAATAGCCATTTATGGACTTAGCCCCCATGAACTTATCCAGTTCCCTTTTAAATATTGTTATAGTCCCAGCCTTCACAACCTCCTCAGGTAAGGAGTTCCACAAGTTGACTGTGCGTTGTGTGAAGAACTTCCTTTTATTTGTTTTGAACCTGCTACCTATCAGTTTCATTTGGTGACCCCTGGTTCTTGTATTATGGGAGTATTTAAACAACTTTTCCTTGTCCACTTTTTCCACATCGGTCATAATTTTATATACTTCTATCATGTCCCCCCTCAGTCTC
Organism: Pelusios castaneus; assembly: GCA_007922175.1. Classification (NCBI taxonomy): domain Eukaryota; kingdom Metazoa; phylum Chordata; order Testudines; family Pelomedusidae; genus Pelusios; species Pelusios castaneus. Next base: position 1,839,521 of record ML685782.1, read on the forward strand.
CTCTTTTCCAAGCTGAAGAGGCCCAGCCTTTTCAATCGTTCCTCATACGAGGCACTCTCCAAACCCCTAATCATTTTAGTTGCCCTTTTCTGAACCTTTTCTAGTGCTAGAATATCTTTTTTGAGATGAGGAGACCACATCTGTACACAGTATTCGAGATGTGGGCGTACCATGGATTTATATAAGGGCAATAATACATTTGCAGTCTTATTTTCTATCCCCTTTTTAATGATCCCTAACATCCTGTTTGCTTTTTTGACCGCCTCCGCACACTGTACGGACATCTTCAGAGAACTATCCACAATGACTCCAAGATCTTTTTCTTGACTCGTTGTAGCCAGATTAGCCCCCGTCATATTATAGGTATAGTTGGGGTTATTTTTTCCAATGTGCATTACTTTACACTTATCCACATTAAATTTCATTTGCCATTTAGATGCCCAATCACTTAGTTTTGTGAGATCTTTTTGAAGTTCTTCACAATCTGCTTTGGTCTTGACTATCTTGAGTAGTTTAGTATCGTCTGCAAACTTAGCTACCTCACTGTTTACCCCTTTCTCCAGATCATTTATGAATAAATTGAATAGGACTGGTCCTAGGACCGACCCTTGGGGAACACCACTAGCTACCCTTTTCCAATCTGAGAATTTACCATTTACTCCTACCCTTTGTTCCCTGTCTTTTAACCAGTTCTCAATCCATGAAAGGACCTTCCCTTTTATCCCATGACAACTTAACTTACGTAACAGCCTTTGGTGAGGGACCTTGTCAAATGCTTTCTGGAAATCTAAGTACACTATGTCCACTGGATCCCCCCTGTCCACATGTTTGTTAACCCCTTCAAAGAACTCTAATAGATTAGTAAGACACGATTTCCCCTTACAGAAACCATGTTGGCTATTGCTCAACAGTTTATGTTTTTCTATGTGACTGACAATTTTATTCTTAACTATTGTTTCAACTAATTTGCCCGGTACCGACGTTAGACTTACCGGTCTGTAATTGCTGGGATCCCCTCTAGGGCCCTTTTTAAATATTGGCGTTACATTAGCCGACTTCCAGTCTTTGGGTACTGAAGCCATTTTAAGGGACAGGTTACAAATCTTAGTTAACAGTTCCGCGACTTCACATTTGAGTTCTTTCAGAACTCTTGGGTGAATGCCATCTGGTCCCGGTGACTTGTTAATGTTGAGTTTATCAATTAATTCCAAAACTTCCTCTAGTGACACTTCAATCTGTGACAGTTCCTCAGATCTGTCACCTACAAAAGCAGGCTCAGGTTTGGGAATCTCACTAACATCTTCAGCCGTAAAAACCGAAGCAAAGAATCCATTTAGTTTCTCTGCAATGACTCTATCATCTTTAAGCGCTCCTTTTGTATTATCATCATCAAGGGGCCCGACTGGTTGTTTGGCAGGCTTCCTGCTTCTGATATACTTAAAAAACAATTTGTTATTACCTTTGGAGTTTTTGGCTAGCCGTTCTTCAAACTCCTCTTTGGCTCTTCTTATTACACTCTTGCACTTAAGCTGGCACTGTTTGTGCACCTTTCTGTTTGCCTCACTAGGATTTGACTTCCACTTTTTAAAGGAAGTCTTTTTACCTCTCAGTGCTTCTTTTACATGGTTGGTGAGCCATGGTGGCTCTTTTTTGGTTTTTTTACAGTGTTTCTTACTTTGGGGTATACAGTGAAGTTGGGCCTCTATTATGGTGTCTTTAAAAAGCACCCATGCAGTTTTCAGAGATTTCACTTTAGTCACTCTACCTTTTAGCTTTTGTTTAACTAGCCCCCTCATTTTTGTATAGTTCCCCCTTTTGAAATTAAATGCCACAGTGTTGGGCTGTTGAGGTGTTCTTCCCCCCACAGGGATGGTGAATGCTATTGTATTATGGTCACTAGTTCCAAGCGGTCCTGCTACAGTTACCTCTCGGACCAGCTCCTGCGCTCCACTCAGGATTAAATCTAGAGTTGCCTCTCCCCTTGTGGGTTCCCATGCCAGTTGCTCCATGAAGCAGTCATTCAAAGTATCGAGAAATTTTATCTCTGCAATATGTCCTGAAGTGAAATGTTCCCAGTCAATATGGGGATAGTTGAAATCCCCCACTATTATTGGGTTTTTAAATTTGATAACCTCCCTAATTTCCCTTAGCATTTCATCATCGCTCTTACTATCCTGGTCAGGTGGCCGATAGTAGATCCCTAATGTTATATTGTCATGGAAGCATGAGATTTCTATCCATAGCGATTCTATGGAACAAGTGGATTCGCTTATGATTTTTACTTCATTTGAATCTACATTTTCTTTCACGTATAGTGCCACTCCTCCTCCCGTACGACCTGTTCTGTCCTTCCGATATATTTTGTACCCCGGAATGATTGTGTCCCACTGATTGCTCTCTGTCCACCAGGTTTCTGTGATGCCTATTATATCAATATTCTCCTTTACCACTAGGCACTCTAGTTCACCCATTTTATTATGTAGACTTCTAGCATTTGTGTATAAGCACTTTAAAAACTTGTCCCTGTTTATTTGTCTGCCCTTTTTTAATGTGCCAGATTCTTGGTCATGTGGCTGTTTATCATCGGATCCGGCCCCCTCACCATCCTTTTCTGCCCTCTGTTCCTGACTATAACTATAACTATAACCTGGAGATTCCCTCTCATCAGACTCTCCCTTAAGAGAAGTCTGTGTCCGATCCACCTGCTCCTCTGCAGCAGTCGGCTTTCCCCCATCCTCTAGTTTAAAAACTGCTCTACAACCTTTTAGCGCCAGCAGTCTGGTTCCCTTTTGGTTTAGGTGGAGCCCATCCCTCCTGTATAGGCTCCCCCCATCCCAAAAGTTTCCCCAGTTCCTAATGAACGTAAACCCCTCCTCTCTACACCATCATCTCATCCACGCATTGAGACTCTGAATCTCTGCCTGCCTACCTGGCCCTGCGCGTGGAACTGGGAGCATTTCTGAGAATGCCACCATAGAGGTCCTGGATCTCAATCTCTTTCCTAGTAGCCTAATAGTATACACATATGCAAATTCCAGCCAAGGGTAATTGAAATGACTTATTCTATTTAGCAACTGAAATACAAGGCCTGAGAGGTTGGATTTAGAAGGATTAGAGGCTGTTTACACAAACATTCCTAAATCATGCCTTTAAAAGGAGCTGTCTTGGATTCCCCTTGCCAGATAAATTAGTCGAAAACAAAATATTACTGAGAATTCTCCTCCCATTCAGAAATGAGAATTAACGCCTTAAAAATGGAATATAATGCAAGAAACAACAGAAGTTACGTAAGATTATTGCTTCCTCCTCTTCACAAGATACTTATTACTAATTTAGAACTCCTGCAAAAAACAGAGACTTGGTAAATTACATACAGCATGCAAACAGTTAGGCTTGTTGGCTCATTTAGTGGAGCATAAAGAAATGTTCCGGATTCTACACCATTCCTCTCTGAGTGAAGTTTTGGGCACAGATCTGAGTTTTCAAGCAGACCTCAGCAATGGCATTGCCCTACATTTCTACCACTGAGGTAACTAAGCACCTTACCACAAAAATCAAATTCTATTAAATGGATGTTACCAGGATTACTTTATAGCAGAACTTTGCTCATTATTCAAAAGGTCTTAATGCTCAGTATCTAGGATAGAGACTCAAGATGGAGTTTTAAGTAGCGGATATAGGGGCCTGGAATTTCGATATATCCCCAACTTCTTTCTTAGTTCAGAATGAAGATGGTTTAAAAAAAAAAAAAACAAAAACAAAAAACCACCACAACTCCCTCCCCTCAATTCTCCCTCTTCCAATTTGAGACACTTTCCTCCCCTTCCCCAGAATAGCTAGAGGAGGAGGTCACAGTTGCAAAAAAACAGGGGGGTAGAACCAGTTTTTAAGGATTTGAGTTTCCCCAAGATTGATCTCAGGGCTGTGTCCTAAAAAGAATAATAAGGTAGAACAGAAAGTTGAGCAACAAACCCTCAATACAAAACCTTTTCCACCAATCATAGCAAGTTCACAGATTTCATCTAGAATTGTGTGGCCAAAAAGAAAACTAACAAACTCCTCAAAACAAAAATTAAAACTCTTTGTGATGAGCCAATCCTTAATCCTTTTTAAAGTTATTCAATTCACAGGAATTGCTCCAGCATCATGTATAGGATCAGAATCAGGACCCCTTCTTTTTCTCCCACACAGAGACATAAACCAGAAAAAACATTCCCCCAAACCTTTCCCCCCCTCCCATTTCAGTGCCTGTCAACCTGAAAGTGAAATGTATCTCTTGTCATTTTCCAAGCTTAGAGAAGACCAAAATGAATAAATTTTCAAGAGTACCAAGCAGCAAGTTGGGTTCACTGGCCAGCACAGGGGACCTTGCAGGCAGAAACTCAGCACACGTATGCACCACCAAAATCAATTGGCTTCTGCATGTGAAAAACATCTGACAATCAGAAGCACACACTACTCACTACTACTGGAGTAATGAGACAAGGCGTTATTTATAACACAGATGCATATATATTAAATTGAAAAGCGTCCCTTAAATGCACCACACCATCAACATTCAGAAGTTTGAACGCACTTTGACAGCTCACCAATAACAAAAAAGGTGGACACTCTAAAGTACATCCTGTATTAGTTTTTCCAACATGTGCCAATATTTTAAAAGGGCCAATTAATTAATTTAGACTGCATAATGAAATTCACAAACCTGCAAAGACACCAGCAGATGTAAAAATTCCAATCCTGCTCACATTATTCATGCATGTAGCCCTACAATGAGTATATTCTTCCAAGTAAGACAAGAAGCTTTGGATCTAAATTCAGACATCCAACAATTATAGACAGCACTTTTAAATGTGTGGGTTAAACAGAAAGAAAAATGTAGCAATCACCCATTCAAATTCACTTTTACTCTAAGAGTCATTTACAATGCACTATAAAACAAATTCTGTCTCATCCAAGCCCATCAGCGTTTCCTAATCACATACCTGCAGGATCTTGGACCCTTGCTTTTAAACAGTGTTCTCTAGAACCTCAGGCCAGACTTAAATAGGGCTGGAGCAACACTGAATTCTTTCCCCAATTCCCAAAGTAATAGTTCCATGCAGCATTTGTTCCCTCAGTCCACGTGCACACAACTAGATCATATATACACAGTCTCTTGCAAAAGCTGTCTGTCTAATGTAATATCAGTTTCAATACTAAACAATATGAAAAGTGACTGAAAGAAAATAAGGGATTGTTTAAGGTTATCATTTAGTACAGTTGTTATGAACTCAGCATGGAACAAAAGTGCCAAGGGATTAGTTATACCACAAGGGACCATATAAAATTCTCTTTTGTTTCCAAAGCCTACTCGGGAAGTATCTGATTCAGATTTGTGGCTGACTAGTCAACAGCATGCCTACCTCTAACACGCAATCCATTCTGTCACATCTGAATGATTAAATTGTGATACTGACAATAAAAATATCTACAAAGATTATAAAAATATTGAAATACGTGGACCTTGCCAATATCAGATGTAAACTGCTACTGAAAAGCAATAAATATTTCCAATTTCTCTACTCACTGCAGAAAGGAGGAAAACAGGCACAGAGATTTAAATGGATTTTTGTAAATACTATCAAGAGGAAAAGGGAGGAAGGTGACTCAGGCTTATCATACTGAATCATATATACCTGATCTAATCCATTGGCAATCATATCATTTATCATCACAGAGACTGAGTGTTGTACCAGGACTAAACAAGACTGAGGTAATCAAACCTAGTGTAGGTCTGACCAGGATACCCACTATAAGCGCAATATGACCTCTCCGTTACACTTCAGGAGCCAAATCCAACTCAATTGATGTCTTCCAAAGTCTCTCTTTTGCCTTTTAGCTGCTTTGCAATTTCATTGCTGATCAAAACTTGTAAATCCCACACAATCAGATTGAAAACTACCCTTAATTTTTGTATTTATCTGCCAGAAAAAAAGAAATTCTGTTAAAATCTTGTAAGCTAGAGCAGTTATCTGAAAGACAGGAAGACTTCCCTTGTAACTGTGTCTGTGATATCATCCATATTTCATTTGTTTGGAATTTCCTATATTAGTTATGCTCAAAGATCTTTGTAAAGACAAAATCCTGCACTTGAGAATGAGGACACTGGCTATATTATATTTTAAATGAATGTTAACATTCACATTAAAAAAAGAGAAACAGGGTGATTAAAAACTTTTGACACATAAGTGAAAAATCCAAACCTGCATGTTTGCCAGCTTCTCATGTTTTGGTTTTTTAAACTTTTCCTACCTCTTCCTGTAAAACCAGTGCCTGAATGTAACCAAGGGTTACAGATAGATAAAAGAAAGAAAGAAAGAACACTCTAAAACCCTAGAATGTGTAACTGAAATGAAATACTTGTTTGAGGACAGATCCTCAACTGGTGTAAAGACAAGGAGCTATGCTAATTTACATCAGCCTAGGATCCAGCTCACAGGAGTATACGCAGATCTATCGCATTAGCCTCTCTCTCTTTTTAGGATCTGTTTTTTGGAAGAACCTGCCCCTTCCATCCTCACATTGGCTATGTCTACACTGGGTAATTTAAGTCGACTTTAACTAAGTCAACTTAACTAAGTCGACTTAGTGTGTCTCCACTTAAAATTAAAGTCGATTTTGGGGGGGAACTTAAAAAGTCGACCTAGAGCGTCCACACTGGATGCCTATGTCGACTTCTAGAGGCTTAGGGGGACCTAGGGCAGGTCCATGGGGGCAGGAGGGGGGCACCCCTTGCCCAGTGCCATGGGGCTCAGCCTTTGCCCCATTGTACCTAGGTACAATGGGGCAAAGAGGGACAGGGACCCTGGCAGGGCATAGGGGCAGGGTGGGCAGGGCTGTGCCCTGCCCTGTGGGGGGGGGCATGCCAGGCTCCCCCTGTGCCCCTCCCCCCAGCAGGGAGGGCATTAAGTCGACTTAAGCCAGTGCAGCCATGGGGTAGCCCTAAGTCGACTCTAGGGAGTCGACTTAAGCCTTAGGTCTAGTGGAAAGGAGGTTTAATAAAGTTGACTTAATTTTAATTAAGTCGACTTTATTTTCCTTAAGTTGACTTAAGCAAGCTGCTTAAGTCGACTTAAGGAAACTGTAGTGTAGACACAGGGTAAATTAAGTCAACTTAAGCAAGCTTAAGTCGACTTAATTTACCAGTGTAGACGCAGCCACTGAGATGTGTGAGAAGCACGGAGCACGGTTATTTTTATTTCTATTCAGTGCTGACTAGCAGCTCCAGGATCATTCTATTGTCCCAGGCAGTTTCAGTACCCTGGCTATTCCCATCAACAGCAGCATCTTCCCCCATCCACCCCAGTTTCAAATATCTGGCCACCTTCATTCCAGCTCTTCCTGTTTCCTCCTTGTCCCACCACCTCATAAATCTTAAGTAACCCATGCTGCATCTGCATTTGGCCTAAATGATGTCAGCCATTCCATTGTATTACCTACCACTATCCCATTATCTATACAATGTGAAAAATACCCTGCAATCCATTGCCCTGTAGCCTCATTATGTAAGCAGCACACACCTCAGCAGCATCAGGTCCAGTGATAGCAACTAGGGCTTGACGCCTTTGTTGGAAGACAAAGAGGCTGACAAGATGTAGTGAGGGAAAGAGGAACTGTAGGAAGAGAGCTTATAGGGTTGATAGAAGAGGAAGAGTAGAACTGGTTATTTGAGGAGTCACTCTCATCCTTTCCTCCCATCCTGCCTCATTTCACTTGTTAATGCTTGATCAAGCATGCATACTCTATCTCTCTGCTCCTCTCCATCCCATGATGGGTTTCCTAGTTCACTATTCGAAAAATCTAGTCACCCTTTGCCCACCACTTGTAGGGCTATGCAGTATGTGAGGCTCCATTATTTCTGATGATACAGCACAAGCTGTTAGATGGATCAGCTGTGTCTAACAAATCCCCACCAGGAAGATGTTGGGCCAGATTCTGATACCCCAATTGACCTTGAACCGTCCCATTCAATAGGGCTGCTGTCCAAGCCAGTTGTTGAGCAAGGTAAGTGAATTTGGCCTTTAAAAATGAAAAAGGAAATATAGAAAAAGCATATACAGCAATAAAATGGAAGTTTGGTGTCCATGGTATTTTCAGAAATTGCTGGTGGGGCTCTTGAAAGAGATTAAATTTACATTAATTTCTTTTTCATTCTTAAAGGATATTTAAGAGTTATTTTTGAAAGGTGGGTCTCAGTTAAACACGTTAGCTTTTGTGCCTATGGTTGCTCCATGTGGATCTATTCCAGTTCTCTTTGGACAAACTTGGGTATTTTCTGTGCGATGTTCTTCTGTAACTAAAGGCATCAAAATTCTTAAACTTTCTGCCTAAACTGTAAGCAAAAGAAAAAGGGCAGGTTATCAGCTGTTTGTTGGATCAGGGAGATAAGAATAGGAAGGCACCTGAAACCAAATTCTGCCTTCAGATAAATCCCATGGAAAATGTTTATGTGTACCAGGAATTCAGGTGTATCTGGGCACAAAATATGGCCTTTAGTGACACAGCAGCCTTGACATTTGCCAAATGGAATAGTGTGATTCGGACTACAGGCCTGTGACCGGTAACCACAGCCGCCTTCTCCAATAGAGATTAAAAGAAACAAGCACAAAGAAATGGGGCACTAAGTTCTCCTCTTGTTACCGTGAAAGCTGGATGGAACTCTCTTTAGTTTGAAAATGCCAGTTCGTCAAACCTGAAGTTTCTTGAGAAAGCAAGATCAATTCAACTTTCAACCAGTTCAGTTCATGCTAACAACAGTAGCAGCACTGACAAGAACTTCAATTTCATTCAACAGCTGGGAGCATCTTTGTGAAAACATCGTGTGCCAGTGTTTCCAAAACAAATTTTGGGAGAATTTCAGGTTTATGGGAAGTGTCTAAATAACAACAGTTCCTACGATCTGGAAATCCAACTTTTCAGACATCTCTGATTATTATACTGACTACAATGGACTTAATGTAACGGAAATGAGAAGACATTGACCTCTGTTACAGAATTTTAGCCTTAGATGTGTATTTGTTTATACCAGACTCTTTACATCAAAATTCTAAATCCAGACTCACACCACATTAGCTTTTAGATTGAGGTCAGTGGCCAGAAGAACAGATACACAGCCCAAAGTCTACTCTTGCACAAATGTGGTATTTGTGCACAGTTGCCATTGGCTTTGGTAGGCGTTGCTCCCATCTATATGAGGGTAGAATTCAGCCCATGATATTTTGATTGGCTGATAAATGTTTCTACTGTTCCTCACTTCCTTCTTCTAAACTAGCCTCTGCTTACAGGATAGAGATGAAGCAAGCAGAGTACAAAGCCCCTAACTGGAAAGAGGGAGTCTGACATAAGGGCTCTTCTGTGTGCTTAAAAGGGGGTGTTAGCAGTAGCATAATCAGAGGTTTGAGAAGACAGAGTAACATTAAGTGATAGGCTGAATAGGAAATATTCTTTCATTTAGGGGAAACAGAATTGATTAGAGGCAGAACTGATTGGGGACTGATTTAATTAGACTGGAAATACATAGAATTGATCAGGATTATTTGGGATTATTTGTTGAGCACAATAGAGAATGGGGGAGATGAAGATCCAGTAATGAAAATTTAACTCTGCATATGTCAATGTTTGCAGTGCATTGGAGACATCACAGCTGGTCATTTTTCACCTGCTTCAAGGCTTGGGTGAAAATTTTTCCTGTCATATCTCCCTTAATTACTGCCTAGTCAGACAAAATGGGTCAGAGAAACTGGAATACATATTAGGAGTCCTGGGGCACTTTTAAAGACTAACAAATGTATTTATCACATGACCTTTCGTGGAAGAAAATCCCACTTTGTCAGATGCTTTGAAGATGGGGAATTTACAGAATGGGAGGAAATTAAATGCCAGGAAATCTATGACACAGGATCAGGTCAGGCTGTAACAGCAAATCAGAATAAGTGTTAGGATTCAAACACTGGGGAACAGCATATAGAGAGGAAGGAGACGTCAAATCACCTGTTGTAATAAGAATAAAATCCATAGTCCCTGTTTAACCCTGCGGCAACAGAGTGCAATTTACATAAAAATTCCAATTCTGCAGTTTCTCTTTGAAGCTGCGATTTTTTTATTCCTTTGGTGAGAACAGCTATTAACAAGTTGTCAATGGAGTAAGCAGGGAGACTGAAGTGGTCCCCTATTAGTTTTTGAATGTTGTGATTTCTGATGTCCTACTTGTGTCCATTTAGTCTTTTGCATAGACTGTCCTGTTTGTCCAATAGATAAGGCAGGGCAGCATTTCCGGCACATGATGGCATAAATCACAATGGTAGATGAGCAAGTGAATGAGCCATTGATGGAATAGCTGGCTTGATTAGGTCCTGTGATGGTGTCTTTTGTGTAGCTATGTGGGTGAAGTTGGCAACGTGGTCTGTTGCAGGGATACGTGCATGCTTTAATGTTTCTGTTGTTTGGTCTGTCGTTGCTCATGAATATCTGTTTAAGGTTGGGGGGCTGTCTGTAAGCAAGGAGAGGTCTGTCTCCCAAGGCTTGAGAGAGTGAGGGATCATCATGTAGAATAGGCTGCAGATCCTTGATGATGTGCTGTAAAGGTGATGACCAGTGACGTTCTGTTTTCTTTCTTGGGCTTCTCCTGTTGTAGTTGACTTCTGGGGCCTGTCTGGCTCTGTCAATCTGTTTCTTCACTTCTGTGGGTGCATAGTGTAGTTTTGAGAATGCTTGACAGAGATCCCGAAGGTGTCCGTCTCTGTCTGAGAGATCGGAGCAAATGACTGTAGACAATGGATCATATAGTATGTCTTGGATGAAAGCTCGAGGAATGTAGGTAACAATAGCAATCGTTTGTTTTGTGATTATTAAGGATCAAGTAATTCCTAAAGTTTTTTAAATTAGGAAAGAAAAAAAAACACTATACTATTCAATGACACTTCTTAGGTCTGGGTCTGATCTCACTCATACTGGTTTTACACTGGTATAATCCTACTGACTTAAAGGAGTTACTCCTGGAAGATCAGGCCTCTTCATGCAAGTGCAGCAATTTATTTACATGCAATATGGTAAACTCGGGACAGCCATGCATGCAATTTTGATCACTCAGACAAATAAACCTTTGTAGGAAAGATACCAATCGGAAATTGTTTACGACTTTCCAGCACAGATGCAAGTTAATTCTTGGAAATATTGTGCAAATAACATTTCACATTATTGTTTGGCTGTGGGTACCTGGAGATGAATTAAGTGGCAAGCTTTTTAAGTGGTCACTCATTTTAAGTTGTTATATTTTTGATGGCCAGGTATATAGTCATACTGGGGCCTGACATGCACAGATTTTGAGCACCTGCAGTGCCAGGTGCCTTCATCGGCACTCAGCATCCTGGGAAGCCATGATGTCTCATACTGGACATAGCTAAAAAAGGAGGCATCCCAAAAATCAATAGTAAGATTTGAAAATTTGACTGAAATGCTAGTCAATAAATTATGGATTAACGCCACAACCAACAGCCTTTTGTTTTAGAAATATTGCATGACCAAATCATGGCTAGTTACCAGCTTGACCTACTGCATTTATATGCTGCAACTCTTTCCCCTAATTTTTGGCCTGACTTTCAGTTCCTCCATTCTTCACTTTGGAACATGAACAGAAGGTGTCAAAAGCAACTATATATTCACTTCCACTACCCAGGGCCTATATAGGGACTTATCCAGCCTGTTGTGTATGTTAGAAAAGTCTCAGGTCCACTCTCAGTAAAGCTGTGCTTTGCACGACCCCTGGGGAGCAGAGAATGGTCTTAGTTACTGAGCACGTCCCTTATCTGCCCTTGATGCTGAGGGGTTTGCAGCCAGGCTCATACAGAACTCCTGTCAGTTCTACACCTGCCTGGGAGACCTTCTGAATTTGTAATAAAAGAGGTGCCAGAGCTCAATTTATTTCTTTATTTACTTTTAAATATGAACACATTCATTACTGATGCGGCAAGCCCAGAAGTGCAGGGGCTATGAACTGCCAAGCCCAGAAGTACAAGGCTCAGCCCCGACAAGCCCTAGCACAAATTAAGCACTGCTTCCGAGTAATTTCCATCCACATCAAAGGATCTTTATTCTACCAGAAAGGCGTAAAAGGGCCCTAGCATAACTGAAAATCGGGTCCTTCATCTCAGGCTGTAAGTTGGGCGGGACAAGGTAGATGTTCTTTAGTGTTTGGAAAGCACCTAGCACATTGTTTCTGGTAGCATTTATAAATAAGATTCATAATAACGAAGATAAATCCTAATAATAGTGGCTTCCCCCATACAATATGCTCATGCAGAGTCACATTTCCTGTATTGTTCTATTTAAATAAACATGTACAATAGCAATCAAAATGGTCTGGCTTGTCAAATAATCTTCTCCCATTTCGTGTGACTCTTAAGGACATAAAAGGTTTCTCATGTGTAGTGGCACATTAGTAAGGGGTCAACTCTAGAGCATTAATGTCATTTATACCTTTAAATCACCACTTTTGAAAGAGTCAATTATTTCTCTATTCTACAGGAGGCCCACATGAATATTCAAGCAATTTGATTATTCAGTGTAAAGTTCTTAGGCGTTAAACATGTATTCCACGGTGTGCACACGAATGATTATAATCAAAATACTTATCCTGTACAGTGCTAAGAAGAAAAAAAAAAAAAAGCTCCTTCTCAGTGAGCTACACATGGCCAATAAAGAGGAGTAAAATTTTTTAGTGTATCCTAGAACTCCCTCCTAACAAATTCAGGATCTTTTCTCTGCACAGGAAAGAATGGACTCCACCCACCAACAGCTGTAATCTCAGCTCTAATCTCTCCCATCCACACCTTCCCTGATTTTCTCTACTCACTGCCAGATTCCTGTGCTGTGTTTTCCCTTGTGCCAGTTTTACACCACTGGCACTCCCTTGATTTCAGTGACAGGAGAACCAAGTCTCTAAAGCTGGCATCCAGTTGGTTTCTTCTCTGACCCCTAGGAACACCCATTTCTGGTTTACCCAGCTCACCCTGCTAACTGCCCAGCCCAAGGGTGGAGACGCAGCTTCCTTGGGGAGGGGAAGATCTGAGATCAGGGCAAGGTTTTGGCTTCAAGGAGGTGAAGTGAGTCCACCTCTGCACGATCAAATCTTTCCTGACACCTACCTCTTCACCAGAATTTTTGTGACAGTCAGCTGATGGTTGCTCTATATCTGCAAGTTAGCCACTAGCCAGTTCATTAAGGTTTACGTGGAAGCTAAGGATTTTTCTCACATTACATCAAGTGAATTGACCTCCCCCTCCTCTATGTGCTGTTCCCCAGTGTTTTGAATCCTAACATCTATTTTGATTTGCTGTTACAGCCTGACCTGATCCTATGTCATACACTCCCCTGCATTTAATTTCCTCCCACTCTAACTTTCCTATCTTCAAAGCGTCTGACGAAGTGGGATTTTCTCCCACGAAAGCTCATGCGATAAATAAATCTGTTAGTCTTTAAAAGTGCCACAAGACTCTGTTGTCTTTCTAATATCTTAGTCACCCTTTTGGCAGAGAAGATGTAGTTTCTTATGTTATTCATGTAAAGTTCACCAGCGTATTGCCCATTATCTATTGATCCACCAAGGAATCATTCTTTGCATTAGGAATGTGCAGTGGGTTTCAAACCACGGGTCGGGACTCAGGTACTGGGTCGCCAAGACCCCTGCTGTTGCCACCAAAAGCCGGGAATGCATTGCTGAAAGATGTAATTGGTGTGTCTCGGGCATAAATGATTATTTTCAACTGGGTCCTGAGAAAAAGAGCTTGAAAACCAGTAGTTTCAACCACAGAAACAATCCTATCACCTCATTCTTTCTGGTCAGCAATTTAATTTGCCGTTTAATAAAACACCATGTGCTACAATAAAGGCACTTCTTAGATTATATGTATTACAACAGTGGATGTCGCTTAGTATCCTAGGGATAGAGTAAATAAGAAAAAAACCAAACCAGACAGTCTTTTCTAACACACAGGGCCAAATTCATTCTTTTTATAAATCCACTGAATTTAATGTTGTTGCATTACACTTCCATGCACACGGTGCAAAATGAATACTTTCAACCTACTAACCAAGCAAAAGAAATAACAAAAATAAAGTCTCCATGAGAAAGAGCACAGTGGGTGCGAGGATGTGTCATCTTGACAGCAAATGAGAACTAAATGTAGTTGTACCGTGCTCACCAGGTGAGCTTATAAACTTAACGATTCATCACAGAAAAAACAAAAGGCTGGAAAGATTCTCACGTCAGCAGGACTCCTTGTTTGTTTGGCTGACCTAGACTAACACGGCTACTACCCCTTTGAAAATAGCACATAGAAATCTTGAGTGTTCAAAGGCATACGATAAGCCACATGGTGCACAATTGTAGTTTCTTGCAGGCAACATTTTACCAGCAGCTCTTAATCATTCTATTTACTAAATGGCGTTATCTATATCCGAATGCATGTACTCCAATAGCAAGCATATTGTGTGTCTTGGAGTGGCCATCCTCAGTTTCGAGGTATACTAAAGGAGGATTTATGCATACATTTGTAATGGGTTGTGACATCCTGCTGCAGATTTGCCAGCAGGTTATTACAGAGTTGTTTCTCTAAAGGCAAACAAGTGCAGCACCATGAGAGCTGTCACTTATCTTTACAGCTGTTCAAACTTTCTCAGCATCAGAAATGAGCTGGGCCTGCAATCAGTCTGTATACACAACTACTCAGCCTGGTTTCTTAATCATTCGCATGTAACACCTGATTTTTCTGCAACTTCAAGAAACTGTCTCCTATTTTTCCAAAGTCTGAATCAAGAATTAAAAGTGTTTTGGAGGCAGATCCTCAGTTGGTGTAAATGGGCAGAGTTCCAGGGTTTGGCCTTTTCTTTTCACATGACTCAAAGGGTGTGATTTATTTTACCCTCGGGTGAATGCTTTTTCTCTCCACGGACTGCTGTGTGCAAAATTAGTTTAAGAGATCTTGTAACACATAGTTCAGGAGGGATATAAAATAATCATCCAGTTCTACACCTTCCAAAACACACACAAACAGACTGCAGAATGAGATTATAGCTAGGAGTTCCGCTTTGTTATCATTTAAAAGGCTGAATATGTTTCATTTTTGTGGCAAGTTCATGAAACGCTATCTTAAACTATGTCAATTTACTCTAAACTGGTACAATAGGCTGTAGTAGTAATATTTTGGAACCAGCAGTATTTTGAATGAAAAGCAGTGCACTTTACTTTGACAGGTTGATTTTCTTGTACGTGCCACGCTATATTCTAGCCTTATTTATACTCCCAGTTATGGGACAGTAGAGGAGTTGATTGCAGCAGATTTTGGCATTCTATGGATTTATCAACACAGTTATTCCAAGAATAGCTATTCTGGAATTATTCCAGAATAAGAGTAACATGTTCCGTTTCTGTAACTGTCTCTCTCGCCTTTAATTCAGAATGATCCTGAACCTCTCTGAACAAGCTTTACAGGTTTCATCTCAGCAGAACAGGAAATTGCTTTTTAAAATATGCAAGCAGACTCCTCTCCTCCTCCCCCTCCTCCCTCCCACCAATGGATCAGTTGCTTCAAAAGGAATGAGTTGCTCAAAATGTAAAATGTCCCACAAGTTTATTTACCTGTAAAACTTATTTAATATGTTCTGCACCACCCTCTTTAATGAAAAGCGATCAACCTACAGCAGTGATAAAATCTCAGCTGAGCTGCTCAGTGCATGGGCACTTTGCTGCAGAAGTGGATATGCATCTCTTCTGTAATGTTTTTCTCCTTCTGAGTCTGTTGAGTGAAATTGAAATTGACAGGAGTTTTCTAGGGATCACTTGTCAATCTCTTCTGCCAACCCAAGAATAGAAGTCCAGAGGAGTAGACAGTTGGCATTATATTTATTTAGATGTATATAAATGTATCCACTGCAGAGTGTACAAGAGAAAATAAAACTAATTATATCCATAGATATACAGGATGGGCCAGGGTCCTGTACTAAAATCCCACGATACTCACTACTGTCTGACACACACTAAAAATTATGACCCTCACTCAGCTCCTGGGCATGTCTATACGGAACAAATTTGCTGCCATCAGTTTCTTCCCGGTTTGACTGAGAGGGCCTGTGAATGAAGACCTTCTTAGTCAATTGCTGAAGACCACCTCCTCAAGTGGAGTAGGGCTGAATCAAAGGGAAGGCATTTTCTTTCGACTCGGTGCAATGGATCCGCCGAAGTAAGTGGACATTAGGAAGTCAAAAGGAGATATGCAAGTTATTTTAACTACCTTGCGTATCTCCCTTCGACAGCCACCTAAAATGGAGGCAAGCATAGGCCGGCGTTCAAACCACAATCACAACAAACCCAACACTCTAGGTTTATACTAAGTAGATCTATGAATTATAGTTTACTTTTCATTTGGCAAGAAAGGAAAAAAGGGAAGGGGGGGGAGGAGTGTAGGCAAGAAGAAAGTAACATCTTGTGCACATCAGCCTTGACAGAGTCCATTTAGGCCTTTCTATGCTTGTGACATCTGCCAGGAAAACAGAATAATCCAATTTCTTCTGAATGTTTGCATGGTCCCCCTCATGAGCAGCGATGGTGAAACTCAACTAGCCCTTCAGCGCAGCAGGATCAATACAGCCTTTTCATTATTGTGAAGCAACTTGCTATTGATTGCAAGGAATCCTTGCACTCCAGGAAAACCTGTTACTACATTGGTGATGCGACTGCAGAGGTTTAATCTAGATGCAACAAGGGGAGAGGGCAAGATTTTAGTAGGCAGGAATGGGAGACAATGTCACTGTCGCTATGCAAGTCAGTGTCACCATTTGACTTCCTCACATTATACATGAAAACCAGCTATTGTAAACTGTAAGCAGATTTCTGCTCTCTTTCACAGTAGTGTAAAACCTGTTGTAAGTCATTTGGCCTCCTCAAGGGGAAGGTCTGCTTATGGGTAGCCTGGATTTACCTCAAGTTTTGCATCCTACGTTTTAAAAAACCTCAAAAGGAGGAAGGAGACCAGGTCTGCTTCATTTACACATCAGGCACACCTCTTGACTTCCATGGGGCATAAACGGAAGGCAGACGGTTCTCCAGGTTGTCTACTGCCACAAAACTGTACTTAATTACAGCCACCTTTGACAAAGAGTAAAAAACTACTGGTTGCCATGACAAAAAGCCTTTTAGTTAAAACATAAAGCAAACATCTGCTTTTAAAGTAAAGCAGAACCTTATCAGCGTTCAGGAAAACAAACAAACCCCAAAAGATTGCTCTTAGTTTTTGTTTGATCATGCATATGATTTGATACAGGGGGTAAAGTGGTATAAAAATCACAACTAAATCCATAATAAAAGGGTTTAAAGAAAGGCTGTTTTCCCCTCCAAAAGGGTGGACCCACCTCTTTTCCTTTACCTGAGAGCTCCTGAGTCAGGCAGCACACGTGTCATTTCCAACAGCCATAAAATGGAAGCATGGATGCTTTTTAAACCAGCTGATTGATATGCACATTCTAAGCACAGGGAAGTTTTCGGATGACAAATCCCTGAAGATTTACACTTGGCAGATAAATCCACACACCTTAAAAAAGTGGGATGGAGGGGGAGCCCTTACAAGATAATCTGCAGCGATAAAAAAGTAGTAGCTCAAAAAATGAAAAAGGCCCAGCGCTCCCTACCTGCTTTGCTAACGTCTGTTTGGCCAGCAGCTGGGAAGAGCCTGCCTGGGTGTGAACGCATTCCAGCACAATGCACCCACCCGCTCACTCCCCTTCTTGCCAAAACTCTGCAGCGTGTGAATTTTTTTTTTTTTTTTTTTTTTGCGTTTGGTGTCGGGTTTCAAGGGACCGATCTCTGCTTTACCTTCCCGTCCAGCCTTCAACACCCCCTCGGCAAAAATCCCCCCGGCCCCAGCAGCCCACTTTCTTCAGAAAAGTTTAAGACAAGAAACTTACTCAGAGTCCCGGCCGGGTGAGTATGTTTGATCCGCTGCTGTCAGGCCGGTGGAGGCGTTGAGCTCTGGTTTGAGCACCACCCCCGGGAGCCAGCCTGACAAACCTTGTGCCAGAGAGGAAGGCGGGCCCTGAGTGTCTCTACACGGATGTAAGGAGCTAACCCCGGGCAAATCGTGCTTGTGACTCAGCTCCCTGCCCTAACTGCTGAACACACACTCTGCCTTTTGTTAACGGCTCTGCCCTGCTCGCTCCCAGCTGGGTGGGAGTAAGGTCAGGCTGAATAACAGGTGATCTGCATCAATTTAAGACTCTTTTACAGAGCTGGGGGTTGCATCGGGAGGGATCACTCTGTTGGGGTTGGGATTTCTACACCAGTGCATTCAAGGTTACTTGTGTCTGTAGCACGCTTTGTTGCTTTTTTAAAACACGTTTCTGTGGAATTATAAGTTTTGTTGCATTGCTCTACTACCACAAGATCTCTGGGCCTGTTAAAAGGGGCCACAGGGGGTGACAAAGACCCAAAACAAGGGACACCAACACCAAAAGTTATTCATGAAGGAAACTTAAAATCCCTTTCTTTAGTGTAAATGACTCTTCTGATAAATCTATGGTTCCTGACAACTTTTTCTGATTTAAGTCATTTTCAAGAGGAAAAACAAGAGGGTACCAGATTTGTGTGCAATGTCAGTAACTTTGGTGGGAGCAAAATGAGGGCTTTCTTTCCAAATGTGGTCAAATTCCAAAGGGGTAGCCGTTTTAGTCTATTGCAGAAAAACAAGAGAGTCCTGTGGCACTTTTAAAGACTAACAGATTTATTTATCGTATGAGCTTTCGTGGGAGAAAATCCCACCTCGTCAGACGCTTTGAAGATGGGAAAGTTACAGAATGGGAGGAAATTAAATGCAGGGGAATGTGTGACATAGGATCAGGTTTGATTTGCTGTTACAGCCTGACCTGGAATTATATAGTGGAATTATGATATTTGCTGTTTTATCTGTCCCTTTCCTAATGGTTCCTAACGACCCGTTAGCTTTTTTGACCTTTACTACACACCGAGCAGGTGTTTTCAGAGAACTTTTCACAATGACTCTAAGGCTATGTCTACACTTGTAATTTTAAGTTGACTTTAACTAAGTCGACACTTAAAATTAAAGTCGACTTAAAGGGGAATTTACCAAGTCGACCAAGAGCGTCCACACTGGACGCTTAGGTCGACTTCTAGGGGCTAGGGGGATCTTGGGCAGGTCCACAGTGGCAGGGGGGGCACCCTTTGTGTACAATGGGGCAAAGGGGGACAGGGACCCTGGCAGGGCATGTGGGCAGGGTGTGACGCTGTCTGGATTTAGGGAACCATTTCTGATATTTTCTATTAATATCTCATAAATGCTATAATCCATAGGAACTATGTCATGTTTGGTATCAATAGAAAGGTAGTAATTTGCTGGGAATGATTATATAGTTCATGTATAGGAATTGTATTTGTATTAGAAGTTAGGAATATGGTTGTTATAGCTATACTTTAACTTGTGTGATTCTGGGGAAACACCCCAGACAGGCTGTCTACAACCATTGTCTCCTTAATGTTACGGAAGCTCCCAGGTACAAAGGGCCTAGGGAGAAACCTGATGAGCCATTAAGGACATAATGGCATGCCAGGCTCCCCCTGTGTCCCCCCTCCTCCGGCAGGGAGGGCATTGGTGTAGTCCTGGGGTAGCCCTAAGTCGACTTAGGGCTACCCCACGTCTACACTGGCTTAATTCGACTTTAAAAAGTCGAATTAAAAATCGAATTAAATCTAGGTTTAATAAAGTCGACTTAATTTTCATTAAGTTGACTTTATTTTCCTTAAGTCGACTTAAGCAAGCTGCTTAAGTCGACTTAAGGAAACTGTAGTGTAGACACAGGGTAAATTAAGTCGACTTAAGCAAGCTTAAGTCGACTTAATTTACAAGTGCAGATGCAGCCTAAGATCTCTTTCTTGAGTGGCAACAGCTAAATTAGACTCCATCATTTTATGTACATAGTTGGGATAATGTTTTCCAATTTACATTGAATTTCTTCTGCCATTTTGTTACCCAGTCACCCAGAGGCGGGTGAGGGCCCTAGGCGAAGGCCCATTGTGAGGCCCCCAGCCCCTACCCCCACTGTGACCCTGCCCCCCACCGCCCCGGCCCCAATTCCCCCCATGCAGCCCCGGGCCAACTTCTCCTGCTGCTGCCAACCGAGGCAGATGTAACTCTTGGAGTAGGCGAAGCTGGTGATGGGGCCCCTTGCTGCTCAGGACCCTACGTGTATGCCTGCTTCACCTACCCCATAAGCTGCCTGTGCAGTCACCCAATTTTGTGAGACCCTTTTGTAACTCTTCACAGTCTGCTTTGGCCATAACTATCTTAAGTAATTTTGTATCATCTGCAAACTGTGCCAACTCACTACCCTTTTTTGCAGATCTTTCAGACTCCTAAATAGAATCTTTCTTAACATTAGTATAAGTCCTTAAGTTGTTCTTTTTAGTGTTCTGGAAGGAAATAAGACAGAACACAAAGAGAAAGGAACATATTGCAGCTCAGTCTCAGAACAACATAGCTTCAGTCTCAGTTTGTTGAGAGACCCAGCTTTAATGCCCATGTTTCCAACATTGATCTGTAATCGCTCTAGGAGTGGGCAGCAGTGTGTGTTTCTGAGAAAGAAGATTGTAGTATTATCAGGAAGGAGGACTGGCAGATTAAAAACAAATATTCAAGCCCATTCATCTTCCACTTATCAGTCTCTGAAATCATTAGGGAATAGCAGGTTTTTAGATGATAAGATCTTTACTCAATGTATATACAGTATCTAGCACAGGCCTGCTTTAGAACTCCAGATGCTTCTATCTACCACAATATAAATACATTTTTATTTGAAGTGCTGTCTAACTTTCCAGATTAGTCAATATGGGAGGACTAAGCGTATTTTTATAGAATACTGTCCCCCTAAATATACAAAGTCAATAGGTAGGGCATGGATAAGGGTCAATGTCAGTGGTCTTCAACCTTTTTTGGATCAGCACTCAGTTTTTCAATATTTTCACATTTGCTGTAAGTTTACCGCCACCTATATAAATTGTTACTTTTTATAAATTGCCACTGTTAAATTATTTGTTACACTGTCGTACTGTTAATCGTTAATTATAATTTTCAATTTATTTAAATTTTAAACTCAGATATTTTAAATAGGATATCAAACAAATTTCATTCAAACAAAATTTATTCATTCGTTATTCATACAAACTTTTTATAAATTACAGACAGATGAGCATGGTCATTATCTCCTTTCTTCATTTTTGTAGCACCCACCAAAAATCACAAACTGCCCACTAGTGGGTGGTATCACCCAGGTTGAAGACCACTGGTCTATATATTGGATAGCCTGTCTATATTGCTATAAATCCACATAACTATTGCATTCAAAATAAATCAGGGTGCCATGAGGAACACAGTCTACACAATCAGAGTGGTCTCTCCTGGCCATAGAATCTCTGACTATAGTTTGCTAGTTACAGTATGATGTGGCCTAAAGCAAACTATATGACAAACATTTCAAGTATGATAATAACAAAAGAGGGAGGGACGGGATCACAGAGGCTGGGTTATACTATGAGTTAATGCACGTTAACTTTTCAACTTCTAACACCTGGGTTCAAATCCATCTTTTAGCACAATGTAAAATGAATTTGCTGACCTCACTTTAGTCCACTCCAGAAGCAGTCCAGGATTGAAATAGTAAAATGTATTTTAGATCAGTATGTTATACTGTGCTGTGAAGGGAAGTTTGGTGGTGGGATGAAAAAACTTGTAACACACCACTACCAACTGGTACACATAAGACCCTGGCCAAAGTTTTCCTCTATTTGAAAAATAAAAACATGAAAAGAAGAGAGGGATGGGAAAGGAAACCCAACAATACAGTAAATAAGAAAAAAGTGTTCTGGTTCTTTCTCTTTCTTACTTCATTTATTTTTTCTGCTTTCTACATAAAGGAAATATTTGTATCTTGGGGCTCTCCTGAAAAATCTTCACTCTTAGAAGTTATAGTTACCCTGAAACTCATTGATAAAGTTAAGCCTTTTATAAAATGGTGTAATTGTCTATATTATCTTTGGTGTGAGCTCAGGACTGAGAACTGATTGGAAACTCCGATACCATGGTGATGAGGGTGTTATAAATGCCTAGATAGATTGATGTTGACTATACATGTACTACAAAAGTGTGTGGGACATCAGAAAACTAACTGCCAAATTCACTGCTGACTTATCAGTGGAAAACGTCATTGGTAGCTGTTGATATTTTCTCTTTATGCCATTGGTGAAATTGGCTTGAACTAGCATCAAAGTACTCAAATTTTGCCTTTTCTATTTACATTGCTGGTCAAGAACTATGATTGAGCGGTACCTATGACCCATTTTTGGTCTCCATTAAGTCTTTTAGGCTATGTCTACACTGGCATTTTAAGTCGACTTAAGAAGCCTTAAGTCGACTTAAACAAAGCCACGTCCACACAAGGCTTTCATTAGGTCGACCTAAGACTAGTGTGGACGTTTAAGTCCACTTTGTTAAGTCAACCTAAGGGTAGTTAGGTCGACTTAAAAAGTAGACTTAGTCCACGTCCGTGGACAGCACTTTGTTAAGTCGACTTAATGAGGTCGATTTTAAATTGACTTAAAATTGACCTTATTAGGTTGACTTAACAAAATCAACCTACTTTTTTGTAGTGTAGACATAGCCTTAGTGTTTTATACTTTGGGGTCCCTTAGACTGTGCCATCCTGCCACCCCTCCTTGCCCCGAAAGGGCCAAGAACAGTGGGGAAAAAGAGGTGCATAGGAATTGCTGTATGGGGTCAGACCCTTAGTCCGTCTAGCCCCATAGGCTGTCTTTGAGAGTAGCCAGCACAGGATTTTTCAGGGGAAGGTACAAGAAACCCTGCTGTGGGCAGATGTGGGATAATCTGTCCCCCAAGAATGTTTTATTCTAATCCCTAATAGAATTTGGGTAAATTCCAGAGCATAATGTTTTGTAATGCTCTAGTTTAGGAATAGTTATTACAATTCTTAATTATTTCATTGGGAGCAAGAATAAAAACAAACTAGGTTGGGGATGGAAAAGAAGAGTAGGATTACAAATGAGGGGAGAAAGGCAAAAGAGAATTGGAGAAGTAGGGCAGAAGAGAGAAGGGGCAGATACAGATGAGAGAAGTGGGATCAGGGCCATCCCTAGGAGGGAGCGGGGCCCAGGGCCAATCAGCCTAGCAGGGTCCCCACCCCACATGCTGGTGGGGAGTGCAGGGGGGGCAGCCCCCTGCTCTGCCCCCCAGGAACCCCGGTCACCCCCCTGGGGAGCCAGCCCCAGAAGCCACGGGGAGCTGTGGCCTCCCGCCTCAGGTGGCCGTGGCCAGTCCAGAGGCCGGGACCCAAGCACCAGACCCGACCCTGGGCCTTCCTGCTCCACCCTGGGGGCGGGGGGTAGGGCCGGCCTAGGGGCCAGGGGAAGTGCTCCTGGCCCGCCCTGCAGCCTTCGGCTTCCCGAAGGCAGCGGGGAGCAGGGGGAAGCACGGCTGTGGGGGGGCTGCAGCGTGGGCCCGGGGCAATCGCCCCGTTTGCCCCCCCAAAGGATGGCCCTGAGTGGGATCAAGGTGAAAAGTGGGGATGCAGAGAAGTATGGGAGCCAGGCTGAAAGGAATGAGGGATGGGAGCAGACACTAAAAGGGAGAAAAACAAAAGAAGAAGGATATGAAAGAAATGGGGCAAGAGATAAATACAATGAGAAAAGAGGGTAGCTATACGCTCAGAATAGGAGGGAATGGGCAGAGACAGTACTTAATTTTTGCCAAGCCTTGCTGGGTCTGAGCTGTGGCGTCCCTAGGCCTGACTGTCCATAACCTCTGGGCTTGCTGCCTCAGTTCTGAACGTAAACGTTTGCCTGAGCCGCAGTACCTCTGTCATTACAAATTAAGCACTGGACAGAGACAGAGTAGCCTGCAGGTGAAAAGAAGTGTAGGGGACATTGTGAGGCTGAGCTGGGTGGACCGAGTAATGGAAGTCCAAGCCCGCCTGACACCCACGTCCAATCTCAGGCAGCTAAACCACAGACCTCGCCACAACATCCGCCACTGCTCTTTTTAGAGCATTTCCTTGATGACAGGTAGCATGAGTCTGGCTACCCAGGCTGAGAATCACACCCCTCTACTGCACTGTTGGCAGACCCATGGAGGCACCACTTTCTTCATGTCCCGGGCCTAGTAGCTCTAGGCTGGAGGCCTGAATAGATTTACATGGTAAACTGTGAGGAGCAGCTGCTCTTGAATTGTCGAGATGTAAAGATTCGCTGCAGAAACCCATTCTCTCTGGTGGAAGGTGGGGCTCTGCAATGGGGCAGAACAGTGGGAGAAGGTTGTAGCCGGGGCTCAGTGCATTGTTTATGTCTAGATAAAACAGAGTGCCATGCCTTAATAGGAAGTACAAGCCACACTGTGGTGGCTGAGTCTCATATGCAGCTTGACCCCTGCTCTCTTTATTTGTTCTTTTGTAATTGGGTGGGTCCAGAAACACATGCACAAGTGGAATGGTTGCAAATAACCTTTCATAATCCTTTTGGGCAATTGATCAAAATGCACTCTGTGTCCAGGCCCAAGGGATTACCTGCCCCTTACAGTTCTGTGTGAATGGTATCCATGGTTTGTATACTGGCCAGAATCACTACCACTGGCAGAGGGTCTCTCTCAAACGGCCTGAACAGCTTTATACTTTTGGTTGCATTTGTTACAATTGATCTTCAATATCTAGGACTGCCTTTTTTATGGCAGTTCCAGCAAGTTCCCCTGTGAAGTGACACTCATTAGCTCAATGATCAGCAAAAAGCAATTCACATTTGGTTGCTCACTTCCGCTTATGTGGCATGCTTTACTCTTCTCCAGGTCATTTCTTCTGGCATTTTTTCCCCTGTGATCTCCATCCAGTAACAGCCAGTGCTTGGGAATAGATGAGATCCAACTCTGTTGTCAAATATTTCTGTAAGACTCCTGTCTCAGAACAGACACTCTATATTCACTACTTCCTTAAAGCACCCTCCAAATTGGCTTAAAATTCACAGTGCTGGTTTAACTTTAATTCTTCCACCTATACATTTATGGACTCCGCAGATTTACTGGTTCCACTTATATTGCTTGAAACATTCTGCTGTGACAGGAGACTTCAGAGACAAACACCTTCATTGAAAAGTTTGAATTTCAGGATAACTTTTCCCTTTTAGTTTGAATTGGCTGTGAGTAGATGCAACAATCCATATGCTTTGTTTCCTTTGGGTCCCTCAAAGGAAAGGAATGTCTCTCACTCAAGGACCTCAGTTTCCTGCCTAGGCCTCTGCTAATTAAAATGAAGCATTATTTGAAAGAACAGGAAATGTGCATGGACCCTGTTTTTTCCAGATACAGAGAAATGTCACTCTGTACTCAGCAGTAACTAAACTATTCCTTCAAAAAAAAGATGGCTAATAAAAGAAATAGGCTCCATTTATTGAATGAAACATCTCTTAGAAGAATGCTTTGGATTTGCATTTATCATCCCTCTGAACAGAATCTTTACATTTACTATTCCATTACACCATACTAAGAACAAACACTATCTCACCTCCTCTTTGAATACCCACATATTTGACTGAGTGCTCCTGGCAACTGCTGACTGCATCTCAAGATGTGCTTTCCTTCTCTCTGAGAAAGCTTGCAGCCCCTCTTTCATAGTCTGTCTAGTTTGTGCCCTTTATCTGATCCAAAACACTCTCTTCTCTCCTTCATTCAAATCCATTTGTAATGCTTGCTCTACATTGGAAAAAAAAATCGCACTAGAGTAATTAAATTAAAATTAATTCAATATAGTTAAACCCATGCAAATCCCTTAGTGAAGACAAACAAAAATTTAATTTTGCTTAAAGCAGTATATCTTAATTTTGTTATTTGCTAATACAATCTAAATGGATTTATAATCAAGCTATGTGAAAATCTCTTATGCAAACTCCTAAAACTGGTTTAACTCTTGTTTTAATCAAGTTAGCATAAGAAATTACTAAACTAAGATAAACTAATTAAGCAAGAAGTGAACTAGTTTAAGTGCATCTACATTAGGAGTCTGCACCAGTTTAGGTAGATCAATTATAAATCAATGTAATTAAACCAATGCAACTTTTCTAATATGGAGATTTACTTCTTCCTCAATGACGTTAAGAAGTCGGTCAATAATAATTATTAAAATATCAGTAATGATTCGAACCATCCAGAAGTGCACATGCCTAAACTATGTAATGACAAAACTCACTGATTAATTGTCTATCCTCTACCAACCTATCCCATGACTCACTTTCCTATCTGCCCTTGTTCCATAACCTTGTAGATTGTTAGATTGTTGAGGAGTAAACTGCATCTCTCTGTTTGTCCTGTGAAGCATTTAGCAAATTTCTAAATTGTAAAAATTTAGAAACCATAGACTAGATTGCAAATCAGGATGAATTCATAAATTCTGGGTAACAGCCTCATTATGTAGACCACATTTTTGGAAATCAAGAATTTTCATCCAAAAGCTGCCCAAACAATAAATGTTTGACCTAAAACGGGGGGGGGGGGGGGGGGTTTTAAATCCTGATGAAAAACCAAACATTTTTGAGGAAAGGAGCCACTTTCCATTAAAAAAATCCATTTAATAGAAAACCAATTTTCTTCACAAAAAAGTTTAGGTGGAGTTTTTTCAACCAGTCCTAGAGATGCCCTTTCAGCACACATTGTCTAATAAACATTTGCGCTTACTATCTGTGAAATATTTGACACTCACTAACATTTTCATGGATAAATCATTGGCGGTCCTGATATTGGCAGATGGGGAATATAAGCCAACAAATAACAGCAGAGAAAATCTGCCCTATTTATTCACTGCCATATTTAGCTAAGACTTCTTTTAACTTTGCCTGCTGAGATATTGATACATGTCATAAATAGAAACTTTTTAGTGGTTAAACCACTGAGCTAATTAGGTCAAAGTAAAAAAGAAAGAAATTGAATTATCATCATCAGTCCCTAGCAGTTGTAATTAGAATCATGCAACATGTTATGAACTTTGCTGTAATAAAGGCTCCATTTTGATTAATTATGCAGAATAAAAAGGTTTCCATGCAGCTACAAGACAATTACGTTGCTATCACACTCGAGACACATTCAAAATCTAAGCAGAGTGTTAAGACTATCTTATTTCAAATATTACATCATTTATCTAGGAGGTGACTGAACTTTTGTAATACGTTTGAGTCCCGATTCTCCACCAGCACACACCTTTTGGAGTCATTAATACTTGTGCAATGTACAGGGCAATAGGTGGCCTTTTTAAATTGGTGACTCCACCCCAGCACTACCATTATCCCACCCTCTTCACACCATCTAGAATAGAAACTGCTCTGGGACCTTTAAGGGCATGCCCACACCAGCAGCAATGGCTTGGAATAGTGCCTCCCACAGGTACTTTTTGGACAGGGTTTGCCCTTTTCAACACACGGTCTCGGACACACACATCAGGACCAGTGTTGACAGCTGCTGCACCACTGCAGCTCTAATCTGGCCACTCCTTTCACAGCTCTCGGAGAAAAAGCACATCTGCCACTCCAAGAGCTCCCCCCACCCCGAGACACACAGCAGCCACTGCAGCAGAGTATCTTTTGCATGGCTGCCCCACTCCTCCAATACCTTTCTGAAATGATAGTTTATGACCAGGGCCAGATTAATGCAGGGGCTATAAGTGCTGAAGCCCAGGGCCCCAGCCTAAAGGGGGCCCCAGGCACCAGCCTGTAAGACTCCTAACTAATCTGCCCCCTTGCCACGCTGTTCAGCACTAGCAGGGCTTCGGGGAGCACTGGGAGGGCCCCTGCCCTGCTAGCGCTCTGGGGGAGGCATGGCCCTGGGGACAGTGGCCAGGCTTCATGCTCCTGCCCCACCCCTAGGCCAGCTGGTCCGCCCTTGGGGCGGGGCAGTGGCTGTTCACTCCACCCAGGGGCGGGGCCAATTGGCATGCAGTTTGGCCTTCCAGGCCTGTGGCCCTGGGGGGCTACACTGGAGGTAATACCGCACGCCACACAGTCCACCTCCAGAGGCAGACTAGTTGGAACAGGGCCAGGGCAGGAGCCTCTCTGGCCTTAGGGCTCCCTCCCCACAGCAACGGCCCATCTGTAGGCTGCCATGCTTGGGTGGGGGGATGCAGTGGGGGCATGGCCCTAGGCTGGGGGCCCTGCAGTGGACAGCAGCCCAGGGCCCCGAGGCCAGTTAAATCGGCCCTGTTTATGACCATTTTTTACTGGAGTAGTAGATGACTACAAAAAGTGCAAGGCCATGGAGGATCAAATCCAGTACCTAAATATTTCAAAGCACTTTATAAAGGCGGTCAAGGCTATTCCTTTCTCCTTTTAGAGACAAGACACTGATAAATTAGGGCCAAAATTGGAAAGCTTGAGTGACTCAAGTTTGGCATCTAAATAAACATTGCCTGATTTTCAGTGTAACATCAGTGTAAATTATGGGTGCTCAGCACCCCTGAAAGTCAGGCCACTTTATTTCCAGTGCTTACCATTGTCCACTCTGGTTGGCAAATTTTGGCCTTAACCTTTCTCTGTCCTAATTTCCTATCTAGAGATAATAATACTTTGGTTGTTCTATGGTACAAATTTAGGGAAGTGATTATGCAGTAATGTAGGTGACCGCAAACTAGAGTACATATTCACTAACCCAGAAGGGGAAAATAAAAAGTCTCAGTTACAGATCTCTTCACATCCCTTGCTTCAGAGCTTCCTGTAGTTTCAAAACACAAACTCAGAACCAGAACAAATCAGCTCCTGCTCCTGAGTAATAATCACCCAAGACCCTTTCCAGCTTTGAGAGGAGAAAGGACACAGCCTTCCCCTATGATCCATAGATTCTGAGGCGAGAAGGGATCATCAGATCTTGATTTACCTGTATAACAAAGGCCGCAGAATTTCATGCTCTTTGCTCCAGTATCGAGCCCAGAAACTTGTGTTTGACTAACGTATATCTTCTATAGCCCATATCTTTGATAGCTTCTTTTCACCAACTTTCCCCGTCTGTTTATAAGCCAGTCCAGATCAGCCACATAATAAGTGGAAATCTGCTAATCCTTTACTTATCACCCAACCTCTTTACCTTGTCACAGTTCCTGACTTTAGGCACTCTAATCTGAACATTTTGGCCAATACTTTTGCTTAAATGAGGGTATACTCATGGGCTGACAGGGAGCTGAGTACCTTGGGGTGCCTGGATTTTTTTTCAATTTTCCCAACAGAAAAATCAAAACCAGGATAGTAATCTTCTGTTAGAAAACCATTCCAAGAGAAAATTCCTGATCAGCTCTCTTTGGAAAACCAAAGAAACTAGCCCATATTTTAAAGATAATTTCAATGTACAAAGATTCATCTTCAGAGCACCTCTATGAGGGAAATATTACTGCCTCAGTTATACAGGCTAAGCTGTAGAAAGGTTAGCTGAATCATAGAACGTTAAAAAATAATTTGGCAAATACCTAACAAGGTCCAGTGGCTAGAAGATGAAGCTAAACAAATTTAAATTAGAAATAAGATACTAATCTTTTAAGAGTGGGAACAATTAACTATTGGAACAATATTTCCAGTGGATGTGGATAATGGGTTTGGTGGAGTCTTCATCTCTTGAAATCTTGGAAAGAATGTTTTTCTAAATGACATGCTCTAATTCAATCACAAGTGATTGGGTTTGATGCAGGGATTTCAGTGCAAATAACTATGCTCTGTGTCATTCAGAATGTCAGTCTAGATGATTATAATGGTTCCTTTTGGCATTAAAATCTACGAAGTGATTTAATTAAGATCACTCCATGAGTCTGTAGCAAAGCCAGGAACAGAACCTAGATTTTTTTACTAGAGTTCCAACTCTAACCACCAGACCATACTAATGTAGCTCTCTTTGGGTGTGTCTACACTTACAAGTTAGGTCAACTTATGGAGACTTAAGTCCACCTAAACTACCCCGCATCCACACTGGGCTTTCCTTAAGTTGACTTAAGGAAAAGTTAAGTCGACATAACACCTCGTTTTAAGTCGACTTTGCTTGTGGTCAGTCAATGAAAGGAATTCATTATTAGGTCGACTTTAGCTAGTGTGGACAGGGATTAGCACCTAAGTAGACCTTATTAAGTCAATTTAAAGTGTTAAAGTGTTAAGTTGACTTAATAAGGTCGAAAAGGGGCTATGTCTACACTAGAAAAGCTAAGTCACTTTTGTTAAGGTGACTTAATAAGGTTGACTTTAAGTCGACTTAAACTTGACCTTATTAAGTCAACTTAATAAAGTCGACTTAGGCTATGTCTGCACTAGAAAAGTTATGAGCCATTAGCTCCTTTATGTATGTAGTTCCTCAAATCTGTTCCCATTCACTTTTTCAAATTCTGATGGTCTGTACCCTATGTTTACCACTTTTACATAATTATAATACATTTTATATGAAGTATGCCTTGTGAGGTACCATGTAAATTCATAATTCACTGACTATTATTGTCCTGGTAAAATGTGGGTAGCAATACTGTATAATGTAAAGGTATAAGATTCTACTATATGGCTGAGACATGCTCCAAGGTTAGAAAAACAGCCAGTTTGGGTGACAAAACCCTTTTTGCTTTCAGTCCACTTAGCTTGTGATGTTAGGTATTAGTTTGTGTTTTACCTTTTACATCTTTGCAACCAATTCTGACTTTTATGCCTTATTATTTGTAATCACTTAAAAACTGTCTTTCTGTAATTAATAAACTTGTTTTATTGTTTTATCTAAACCGTTGTATATTTGGAAACCTCCAGCTGAAATACCATATCAACCATCTGTTAATGCAATGATGGACTTTCTATGAGCTTGTATTGTCCAGAAGGGTGCTGGCCAATACAAAAAGCTTATTTCTGGGCACAAGTCTAGGACTGGGAGTTTCCTGGTCTCACTCTGTAATATAATTCAAGAATGGCTGGCTAGAAGCACTCATATAATTCATAAGGGAATGATTTTTGCTCTCACAGTAAAGCAATGTAAAAGGCACCACAGACTGTAGAATTGAGGGGACACAGTTATTCAGCAGTCCAGATTGTAGCCTGGGGAATGTCACATAAATGGATTTAAAAGCATGATGAATAACTTCTTTGCACCATGCACTCTCATTTTAATGGCACATGCAGTATGAGAAAAAGCTGAAATGCTCTACATTAAATTAAATCTTTACTACCTAGAAAGCTTTTTAATGTATGCCTCTAATTAAATGTTGCTGGTCACTGGAAAATATTATTGTCTATGGAATTCTGAGCAAGAAGAACCCTTCACTCATTGTAAAGATTAATCTTCCTAACAAGATTACCATAAAATCATGATCTTCTCAAAAAGAACCTCTCTTGCCACTCAAGTAAGCTTACTTTTGTGATATATGCAGGGCCGGATTAAGACGTGTTGAGTCTCTAAGCTATGTCAAGATTCAGTGGCCCCATACCTTAAGAAATTAAGAGGAAAAAAAGTGTATTATATTATAACAGAAAGATTAATGAAAAAATAAATTATAAACTGTTATATTTGCATATATGCATTGGCAGAGATGCAACGAAAAACAACTAAATGAAACATACATCTTGCAAAAAGCCTTATTTGCATTATCAAATACCTTATAATAAATCTTCTTAGTTATCTCTGACACATTTAGAGTCCCTTCATAATGTGAGGCCCTAAGCAATGGCTTACTTGGCCTGTGCTTAAGTCCCGCACTGGATATATGGTTCTGTACACCAAGTATCACAGTAAAATTCAGGTTATTTCCAGTCCCAAAGGACCAATCATTTATTCCAGGTCAATTGCACTTTAGATCTCACATGAAAGAATGTTTGTAGCCAAACATGTAACAAAATATCCAAAAATTTACTATGTAGAAAAAGGAAATGAGTTATGTGCAAGGATAATGCAGGTAAACGTATATACACACAAATGAGTTCCAATCTTCAGTTTCAAAAAGCAACAGATGCTTCTATAAGAAGCAAGCGCTATATGTCCTTTAGGGCTAACCCTACACAGTCAAGCCCTAAGATATAACTGCATTTGCTCCAATCATTCAGACAGAGACAGACATCTTCAGGATCTCTATCCAGCATTCTTAAAACTACAGTACCCATGGTCCCACCCGCTGAAATGAAGAAATAGATTGACAGAGCCAGATAGGTACCTAGAAGTCAACTACTACAGGAGAAGCCCAAGAAAGAAAACAACAGAACGCCACTGGTCAATACCTACAACCCCCAAGTTAGAGCTCTACAGCACATCATCAAGGATCTACAGCCTATTCAACATGACAATCCCTCACTCTCCCAAGCCTGTTACTTTTTGTGTGTGTGTCCATCCTCCTACCCCAGTTTTCCAAGTTCTGGTTTCTAAACTGTGGGACTACAACTGTTAACAATTTACCAAATACAGTCACATCAGAGACACTGCTACAGGATCTATCAGGCAGTCTTGACCCTCCCTGCTGCAGGCATCAATACCCAGATAGCCCCTACTTAAAGAAAACCCACTCAAGCTGGGCTATCAGCAAGATTTAGTTCACTGGAGGTCAAGAAAGGAAAGAAGTTAAACACAAATCCATAGAGAGCCAGCAGACCTGTTAAGAAGACTTGCCAGCTTCCTCTGAGAGTGGTGCTAGGTGAGACCAAGGCAGAAAAGGCGTTCTTAAGTGGTAACCAGGAACCTCTGGGCCAGGTAAGGTCTTGAGCTTAAAGCACTGTAATAAGGCACCTGTCTTTTATGATTGATTGTCTGTTTAGAGTCCTAGACAGCCAGATTCAGATTTGGTTATTGGTTAACCTTGTAAAGACTGTATGCTGATCTTATGGCACAGGCTGACCTGCTCCAGAGAAACTGCCACAACTTATAAACTGAGGCAGAATGTGCCTGCAGCACCACACCCCCATACAAGGGGTGCAACACAAATGTGTGGAATCACTTACAGACAAATCGTTTTTATGCCGTGTGAGTTGTAGTGCTTTTCACATTTAATTTTATGGTACTGGATTTCTGTTAACCTTTTTCTACCTTGCATTAATTAGTATTAGCATTCAAGGGAAATTTTTCAGCCACCCCTACTAGTAACTCTAGGTCTTGCTGCTTTCCTGATGGCTCTCTCCCAATTTGTATCTGCACTGTTTATTTTGCTCTTCCTGGGTGAAAGGCTATAAATCTAGGCTTCTCAAATGTTTGCATAGCATGGATCACATGTTACTAGAAAATGGTCGCAGCTCTCCTTCCAATAATTGTTCTATGACCCACCTCTCTTCCAATAAAGAATTCTGCTTGAAAAGTGATAGTGTGATATAGTTAAGGATCTGGTCATGGATGTCATGGATTCCGTGACTTTAACAGATCTCTGGTTTCTTCAGCTCGGCTTCAGCCCCCTGCAGCAGAGCTCTGAGATTGGCTTCAATCCCTCCATGACTGTACTTGATATTGTACATATTTACCATGGCTTCTCCATGAATTTTGCCTAATTTTACTGTGACAAAATCATATCCATAGATAGTTCCGTGTCCTTTAAAAAAGAATTTTAAAAAAACTTGGAAAAAATCAAATCAATTGAAATCTATATTTAAAAAAAAAAATCAAATCATTTTTCAAACCAGCTTTTATCTATTTCTTCCCATCTCTTTTTTTCTTTCATCATTTCCCCCCCTCACGTTTCAGCTCTTTCACCAGTAATGCCGGAAGCACAAACACTACTGAGTGCTTTGCACAGAATGACCCTGTTCTCTGTAGAAAGTTAGTGTGTTGTACTTTCAGAGGAGCATTCCTAAGTGCTTTTTTAATCTAAGCGACTAAAGGCTTACTCCTACAAACCATTACTCAGAACAGTCCTTCTCATAGGAGCTCTCTAGCTTCCAATGAATTAAGGTGTAAGCCTTAACTGATCAAACTGAAAGATTTTGGTGGTTTTGAGCTCTAAGACTAAGGTGTCGAGAGGCTTTGTAACGGGCATTGGGACTAAAAAGAAGTGTGGCAGATTGTTTGGCCAATGAACATGCATGTTCCCCTAGAAAAATTGCACTTCTGATTTGACAGCCCTGTTGCATGAGCTTTTCTGGATATGTCAGTTTCTGTTCTTTTACAATGTTGCTATTAGATATGGGTTGATACAGTAATAGCTGGATGCAGATGCTGCCAGAATTAGAATTTGGGGCTCAGCATTTTCTCTACCCACTCTCAGCTGCATGGATACACATTTGGATCAAACACTGAACCAAAGGAACAGACATCTTGAAAAGTTACTGCCATTGCCCTATGATTTTAGAATGAACTTCTGCAATTTGATATTCCAGTAGGCAGTGCTAGACTGGGCGGCGGTGAGAGGCGGTGCAGGGGGCTAACTGAAATAATGCTATCTACCCATATAAAAAGGGTGACGAAAGCTTGTGACAACTATGACTCACTGGAAGATCCTTATTGTATACACTCATAAGTACTTCGCTTTACATGGAGAAAGTGTTTGCAGAATGAGAACTGACAGCTGGAAGGGAGGTGTGGCCTGTTCCGCTCATTTAAATGGG
This sequence comes from Pelusios castaneus, assembly GCA_007922175.1. NCBI lineage: Eukaryota > Metazoa > Chordata > Testudines > Pelomedusidae > Pelusios > Pelusios castaneus. Next base: position 1,874,175 of record ML685782.1, read on the forward strand.
CAATTGACTCCAATGTCTAATGGAGGTAATTAAGATATCAACATTGTTAACTCGTTCATTAGTGATAATTCACATTTGATGGGAGTTGTGGCCGGAGTTGGAGTACAGTGCCACCATTTTTAATTCTTTTCCAACCTGGCCACTGTGGAGTAAAAAGAACTATGTGTGTTTTGATAATTTACTAGATTCTAGTAGGTCTGCCATTTAAAAAATGAGTTCTAGCACACTGACCTTTGCTAGAAATAAAATTATATCAAGTGCCATACAGGTGAGTCATGCTTTATGCTTCCTTTCTCCTCTCAACCACACCCCATATTGCTATTGCAGGCAGACAGTGACTGATGTTGCACAATGATTTGAGATCATATAACCCCCATACCTGCTCAGCACCTAATCTGGTTTCCCTGCATTCCCTATTACTCCTTTCACTCCTTTCCCACTCCCCTTGAATATTTTTCTCAGGCTTGGTTATAGGCCTACTCCAAACAAGGCATAAAATCTATTATTCTCTTGCTGAAGAGCTAGCATTGCATGCTTTTCTCTCTCCCTGTCCATTCTCACACTGGGAGCAAACTGTTTAGTTTTCTTTGTCCCAGAGCGTGTGGATGCTTTTAATGAGCCAACTGGAACATATTGATGTTCCTGGTTTGGGACTGGGATTCCTCACTCAACATCTTAAAAGCAGCTTTGTGACAATGTACCAATTTTTTTTTTCTGTTTCAAAGATCAGGGACATACTCAGATGGCTTCAATGTACTCACAGGCTTCAGTCAATCTTGAAGGAAAATAACTGCACAGTAGGGTGATGGCATCATTATTCAGTCCTCCTGATTATCCATGCATTCCCATGAGCAGTATAGTGTTAACAGCGTGAGCTCTTGGAAAAGCATATCAATATGCACTCTGCATTTTGAGTTACTGTTTCTGTGTCCTCTTGGGACTTCTCTTCGTACTCCACTTTTTCTATAAATTATGATTGTTTTGCAGGGGCACACTGAGGTAGCCTCATGAGATACATACCTCATACCTCAGCAGTTGCACAATATTATTCAAGCATAGATCAGTTCAACACAAACAATAAATGCAGGGACATCTGGCAGTCATTTCAGTTCATTTATACAGTGACAAGACTTCTTCAGAATTACTGATACCCTCTACAGTGCACCTTTCAAAATCCATAGGTCCTACATATACCTATCAAAACGCGTGCTGAATCTCTTCTAGTGCACCAAATGCACCCATAACTACCATGTGGATATAACTAGACAATCACTATGCTTTTGAATGAACTCAATTAGGAAAATGATACAGGACAAAAACACCATTTCTATTACCCGTGGGTGAACATTTTTCACAAAGCAATCACTGTTTCTGACCTATCAGTCCTCATTCTCAAACAAACCCTAAGACGAGCCTGCGAGCTTAATTCATAGTTTTGCTAGGCACAAAAAAATTATGGTCTTAATAAAGACATTGCCATAATAAACCATAAATCCAATCTATAACTCACTAACCCCATTTGTCCTATGACTTCAAGGGTGTTAATTGGCTACTTCACCTGAATGGTCCCTTAAAATGTGTGCTAACTACTTACATTAATAACTATATTCAATCTTGTATTTAGATGCGACACTTTTAGTACCTTTCTCAGACCTGAGGAAGAGCTTGGTATAGCTCAAAAGCTTAGTTCTCTCATCAACAGCAGTTGATCCAATAAACGAATGACCTCATCCACCTTGTCCAATGGGATGACACAGATATGACAACACTGCATTCTTCAAATAGAGGTATAAATGTTTCTTAATGAGGATTGCTGTTTCTGTGAAACTGTAATTGATCAGGAACTACAGCCGTTGAATCTGCTCCATTCTTCCTCTTCCCATCCCTCCCAGCCCCAGCATGCCTTTCACCGCCATTCCAGAGAGGTAGCCCTGTTAGCCTACTTCTGGCACTTTCAGGCTGTGTCTACACTTATAAAGCTAAGTAGTCCTTCTTAAGTCAACTTAACAGGGTCGACTTAAGTTGACTTAAAGTCGACCTTGTTAAGTCGACTTAGAGAGTCCACACTAAAAACTTAAGTCGACTGCCTATGGGCACACTGGCAGTTGCTAGGTCGACTGAGAAATGTGGCTTGGGGGAGCGGTGGCTCAGGGGAAGGGAGAGGGAGCAGGGGTTCTCTAGGGAGAAGGGAGCCCCGGCTCCCCGGGGAGAAGGGAGCCGTGGCTCCCTAGGAGAAGGGAGCTTCGGCTCCTCAGCAAAAGGGAGCTGTGGCTTGTGGGGAGCTGCAGCTCCCCAGCACAAGGCAACTGCGGCTCTCAGGGAGTCCTGGCTCCCCAGGAGAAGGGAGTGGCGGCTCCCCAAGAGAAGGGAGCTGCAATTCCCCAGCACAAGGGAGCTGGCACAAAGGAGCTGCAGCTAGTGGGGAGTCCCGGGGATCTGGGGTTCCCCACAAATCCATGGCTCCCTTGTGCCGGGGAGCCATGGCTCCCTTCTCCTGGGGATCCATGGCTCCCTTGTCCCCAGCCCATCCCCCAGCCTGGAGGCCAATTAGGTTGACTTAGGGCTGCTCCGTGTCCACACTGGCTTAAGTCAACTTAAGAAGTCAACTTAAGGGTTAAGTCAACCTTCAGAGGTGGTGTTATTAAGTCAATTTAAGGAAGTGCTTAAGCCGACTTAATAAAAGTTCAGTGTGGATGCGGCTTTGTGTAGGTCGACTTAAGCCTCCTTAAGTCGACCTAAGTTGCCAGTGTAGACGCACCCAATAAGACTAACAAGTTTATTTCACTGCAGTGTTAACAGCGGAGATACACAGATATAAATTTGACACACTGTCTTTTCCTTGCATTAGCTTACATTTTTGGAATTTGTTATTCTGCTTGTTCATCTCTAACTTTCATTTGTTTATTTTTATGGTCTAATGTCTTCTGCATGGACATCCAGATACTGTGATACTGTAATCTTCTAAACTGTAAAGTGCTCACAGCATTCACCGAGATTAGTAATACTAGTGATGACAGTTAGATAAATAATGGATTTTCACAAATTATTATTTCAAGTCAAAACAAAAGAGTTGTTTTTTTTTTTAACTTCCAGCTAATCAAAAAGTTGAATAAAAGAATAATTTTGGGTCAAACAAAATGTTTTGTTCAAGCTGAAACAAAGGGTTTTGATTTAATTTCTAGCATTTTTAATGTTTTTGATTGTCTTTTACATAAAATTAAGGACATTTTTAAATGAAAGCAGATTTGAAGTAAAAAAATTGATGTTTCATTTAAAAAAAGTTTTAATGAATTTTTTTGGAATATTTTTCAGGTGTTTTTTCCAACTGAAAATATTCAGTAAAACTGACACACATTCGCAAAACATTTTGGTATTGTCAAATCCACATTTTTCACCAAAAAAAAGCAATGATAAAAACATTTAACTCAAATGTACAGGTGATAAGGTAGCATTATCTCAGTGTACCCATTTAAAGCTCATCTGCATCTTAAAAATGGAAAAGTAGTCCCAGTATTAGAACAGAGAGAAAAGACTTCAGAAAGAAATACTATGGGTTATTTGCTTTTTCACAGCTTCACCCTTGCAATTTTATTATGTTGTGGCTACAAAAAATGAGGTAAAGCAGAAGAAATAAGTATTAAATCAGCAAATTAATTCATATCTCAAATATTTTTATTGACTTTGAAATGAAAATGCCTAGAAAATTACAGAGATAAAACATGCAGACAGCACGAACAGTGATCAAATGGCACTATACCTCCTACAACTCTTCTTGTCAATATTTGCTTTTTCCCTTATTGTGTGTACTTTTAATCTCAATGACAAATAAAACACCTTCCAAGCAAATCCATTCTCAGGGGAGAAAGCTATCTGAAAGACAAAGCAGAGTAGCTAGCAATGGCCTGATGAGGGGAATCCCACACTGGCCACTCCATTACTAAAAGATTCATGAAATAAAATCTCACAAATTATTGTGTCCACATTTTGCTAAGAACTGAGGTATAGACAGACCAATTGGCATGGTCATGGTCACATAGCATAATTCAGTGACTGAGTTGGGATATAGAATCCAGCACTCTCAATGGGGCCAGGCTCTAACCACCCAACAATGTACATCTTCCCATCCTCCAGGACCCTGTTCAATGTGCTTCATACCTGAGCTACAGGGAATACCCCTAAAGGTGAGAGCAGAGTTACGTCTTCAAGATCATTCAATTAATAATCTCTCATGAGACTAGCACTAAGCCATCCAGTCATCCAAACCAGCCTGAACATCCAGCAGCTAAAGAGAAAGAACAGAATATATAGAAACTTTTCTGTACATGGAAGTTGCCATGAGGCATCAAAGTGTGACAGTATTATTTATAGAATTACTTTTAATATTTGATAATGAACTATCTTCATCTCTGCATGTGTATAATTTTGAACCCTGATTAACTGAAAATGGATGAAATACTGTATCACAATAATAAAAATATTACCTCTTGATCTTAGCATTTATGCCATATTGTTCAAAAGGCTATATAGAAAAATTACCAGATTAATTTTCACAGCAGGCCTGTGGAGCAGGCAGTTACATAGTGTTATGTAGTTATATTATCCCCACCTGACAGTGGAAGGGGCACTACCCGGTCCCTGGGAGATATAGATAAAACATCATTCAGCTTTTCCCATTTCTAGCAGTGGGGCTCAGGGGATTGGGTATGGAGGGGAGGAAGAGCGCTAAGAACGGGCATCTTTGGAAGTAGAGAATGCCTTTCAGAAGATAGGGTCCCGCACTATTTTATTTTCTTGTTCTGAATCCTCCCCTTTGGCTTTTAAGAGTAAATCTTGAAGAAGAGACATGCTGATTACGGTTTGTTCTGCTGAACCCGTCTGCCAGTTTACAGGTGGAGACAGAGATGTTAGGGACTCCATGGCTGTCTATTGTCAGAAATATCTTCCACATGTACATACCTGCAGACCATAAGCAAGTCACCTCTTAACCTTCTCTTGGATAAACTAAACAGTTTGAGCTTCTTACACCTCTCACTATAAGGCATGTTAGAGGTTTACTGCCTCTTTGCTTCTACAAAATCCCTGCTGTGGGGCGATGGGGAAGAGGAAGCAAATTACAAAAAAGATAATCCCTCTGCACTGATTGATAGCCGCTAACTAGTGGCTTAATGAGCTGGTAAAACTGCTGTATGTTGGAGACGTGGAGGACAGGACTTGTGTTCCGAATATTTCTGGGGGTGTGGACTCCCCAATTCTTGTGGCCATACATCTGGAGAAAAAAGCAGAAGAGTCTTTAGACCCAGACCGGGGATTCAACAGCTGTTATCAATTCAGTAAAAGAGGGATTGGATTAGGACTAAATGCTATGATGATGGGCTCTCTAAAAATCTCTGGTTACGGACAAAATCCATATCTTATCTGGCTGAAAATCATCCAGTTCAATGCTCATGCCCACCATGCCTGCATTACTTGTTCCTGCTGCTACTACTGCCTCACACCCAGCCTGGCCTCTGTCCTGTCGCTACCTTTAATTCCTCTATGCCTGACACCCTGCTCACTCCATTTTCTGCTTTCTGGTTTGCCCCATGGATCTTGCTCCTGACTACTGACATCCACTACAACCAGAAGGCCCGATGCCCACTCCAACATTGAGGCCTGACTACCCTTGTCTGGGTTGACTGGCAAGACTCCTCATGGTTAGGGAGCTAGGTCTCCTGCCTCATCCAATCTTTCACTAACTGATCATCTCAGGGAAAATAACATGCCTGGTTCTGTGAATGCTTAAATACATGGGGCCAGATTCTCAGATAGTGAAAATTGACATCGTTCCATTGATCTTAGTGGAGCTAAAATTATACCAGTTGAGAATCTGAGCCACGGAGTTTATGGAATGCTTTTCTTGAGATTACAAACTTGACTAACACAGGTAATAGTTTCAATGTAACATATTTAGACTTCTGTAAGGCATCGGACTTGGTATAACATGGTAGTTTGATTAAAAAAAACTAGAAGGATATAAAATCATTATTCATTGAAGGTACTTCTAGTTGGGTTCTGCGAGGATCATTTCTAGTCCTATGCCAAGATTTAACATCTTTATCAATGCCCTGAGAGAAAACATAAAACCATTACTGATAAAGCTTGCAAATAACACAAAGATTATAGAATGGTAAATAATGAAGAAGACAGGCGTCTATTATAGAGCGATTTGGATCACTTGGTAAGCTGGATGAAAGCAAAAGACATGCATTTTAGTATGGCTAAATGTAAAGTTATACATGCAGGAACAATCAATGTTGGCCATGCTTACATGATGTGGGACTATATTCAAGGAAGCAAGGATTCTGAAAGACATGAGGGAAACCAGCTGAACATGAGCTCCCGGTCCAATGCTGTGGCCAAAGAGCTAATGTGATCCTTAGCTGTGTAAACATGGGAATACTGAGTAGGAATAGAGGGATTATATTACCTCTAGAGTTGACATTAGCACAAACACTACAGGAATACTGTGTCCAGTTCTGAGGGCCACAGATCAAGAAGAATTTAGAAAAATTGGAGAGGGTACAGAAAAGAGCCAGGGAAGGATTAGAAAACATGCCTTTTAGGGAACGCCTCAAGGAGCTTAGTCTATGCTGGTTAGCAAAGAGGAGATGTATAGGTTGCTTGACCACATTTTGTAAATACCTACACAGAGAACATACATTTAAATTTAATAATATGGGATTCTTCAATCTAGCACATAAAGGTATAACAAAATCTACCGGCTGGAAATTTAAAAAAATAGACTTGAAAAAAAGATGGTCATATTTCAGAGTGAGGGAAATGAGCTATTGGAACAATTTAGCAAAGGCTGTGGTCAATTCTCCAGCAGTAGACATTTTTAAATGGACATTGGATGTTTTGCTAAGAAATATGTTGTAGTTCAAACAGGAATTAATTCAGAGAAATTCTGTGGCTTCTTATACAGGAGGCAGACTAGATTAACAGTTCTTTCTGGCTTTATTATCTATGAACTGTCCCTATCAGAATTTTCCACAGGAAGGAGAATTTGGGGAAGTATTTTATATCTAGAAGAAAGGAAGCAAAAGAAAATCAGATAATCTGTTCTTTTCAGGCAGAGGGCCACCAGGAACTTGGCTATCAGGGTAGCCACATGATCTTATTTTCATTACCCTCATTCTTCTTTCTTTTTATTTGTCACTTTTGTGTCAAATTATAGTGTAAGCAATACAGAGCAGGGTCTGTCTCATGCTATGTGTTCGTACACTGTCTTGTACAAAGTATAAATTAGTAATCTCTAATCTATGAAGCATTAAGTATGTGTTAATACAATATATTGTAATAAATAATTAAAATAGGAAGGATTAGTAATAAGTCATTGGAAAGAGAAAGGTACTTGACAGATAAAACTGAAAAATAAATAATGTCTAGAGAGACAAACTAAACAAAAAGTTCTACTTAGTTGTTTAAGGGCCAGGTACTATATCTGTTCTGTCTATGCAGAACACCTAGCACAATGGTGATCTGGTCCTTCTAGGCACTAGCACAATACAAACAAATAACCAATGATGTATTTGAAGACAGATTTAAAAAAATCAGTCATATCAAAACCTGATGCTACTGTACAGAATGATTACTATGCTTTGGAATTTTTAAGCCGCATTTTAGTCAGAAACCAAAAATTACCCTACTGTCACCAAGAGCTTTTAGCTACATTACTGAATAGTGCATTACAGGAAAGAATGTATTGAGGAAGCAAAGTAGGATTAGTGTTCGCACCTAAAAGACCAAATTAAGGGTTGCTTACTAAGAGGCATAAATTATGTGTATAAGAAATTGAAATGTGATTCTTCAAAGAAAGCTTTCCCCCTGCACCAAGTATACCAAATGCTATGTATTCAGTTACAGTAACAGAGAATAAAAATGGGTTTGGTTTCAGAATCAACCCAGACTGCATAATCTACACCCAGAGATGAACTATTTTGATTAACTTTAGCATACACGAACGTGCAAACCAGTAATTTACTCAAGAGAAATATGTTACTGATATCAGACCCCTACTTCTACTGCCTCTTACTAGGTACCTATAACTACTTAATCAGATAGAAATCAAGACATAAACTAACAGATATTATGGATTTTTCTCGCATTACAAGTGATTTGACCTCCCCCTCCTCTATGTGCTGTTCCCCAGTGTTTTGAATCCTAACATCTATTTTGATTTGCTGTTACAGCCTGACCTGATGCTATGTCATACACTCCCCTGCATTTAATTTCCTCCCACTCTGTAACTCTCCTATCTTCAAAGCGTCTGACGAAGTGGGATCTTCTCCCACGAAAGCTCATGCGACAAATAAATCTGTTAGTCTTTAAAAGTGCCACAGGACTCTGTTGTCTTTCTACAATAGACTAACACAGCTACCCCTTTGGAATCAGATATTTTATATTAGTGGTACATCTTATAGACTTTCTTTGGACTTTGTGGTGTATATAGGCCAATGGATTTAATTTTGTCAAGGCTAAATAATCAAATACGAGCTCTCACTGCTCAGATGTACCTCTGCAAAAGGAATGTTAATCAAGCCAGACTAAGCAAAGGGGGAAAAACCAAAGATATAAACCTAGATATTGCAAATAATACAATCAAATATTCAGTTTAAAAGAGGTACTTTTTGTGACAGGAGCCTTTTCTCTGCTCAAAGATGCTTTCTTGATATGTTAGGTAGGGTCCTTTTTAAAGTCATTAAGAATTCTTAGATAGTTGCTCCTCCTCCACTACATACCAACCCACTTGTAAGCCAATAATGTTATCATCTTCAGGAATACATCTTTTTATCACCCATGAATATACAGTTTCTAAATTTTGAAGAAAAACATTCTCCATCATGTAACTGCATACTGGATTCAAATTGCTTTGCTTTCATTGATTCCTAAATTATATTTGCACTAATTCCACTTGTCTTTAAAAATATTTTAATTAGCAAACAGAATGCTATGTAGGTGGAAAATCCAGTATCAGCATTATATTTCTAAAGCTGTTTTCATGAATATGGCAAGATCCTGTGTTTATGCCAAAAGTCAGCTAATTCTACTGAATTAACCCTTGCAACTAAATAAATAATGAAGAGCCTGGCTCAGTTTATTATTATTACTTCCAGTTCTTAAATACAACTATAAGTGGTCTTCCAATGCTCTGGGCAATTACAGAACCCCAACTCCTAATTGGAACCTAAGGCATTACCTTCATCAAAATAAACAATAATCAATGATCTTTTAGTTTAATAGTCAATGGTTTGGGTTGTGGAAACAGGAGATAGTTACAAAGGAAAATGCTTCGCATATTTCATGAAAAAAATAGCAAGAGCTAAGTGTAATTTATTGTTAACAACTTGTCCAAATTTAGTATTCGCTTATCAGAGTCTCTGCTTTCACTGTAGAAAGAGATTTTTGCTGATAGTAAGCACAGCAACAATCGGTAATATTTTTCTTCTTCATCTGATAAGGGAAGCTTTTGTTTCTCTACTTTATTCAGCAGTCTAAAGAAGGGTACACAGAAAAAGCTATAAAAGCTTGCAGTCTCTGTACAAAGATGCACACTGTAATTTCAAGGTGCCTTTTGATGTTAGTTATGCCAAGCCAAGAGGAAAATGGAAGGTCTCGCTATCCTTGTCCTTGGTGTAGGGAAGTGATAAATACCATTTCTCAAGTATCACTAATATTTTGTGGGTTGTGCATTCCAGAAGCGTGCAGCGTTATTGTATTTTGACACTATTTGAGGGATCTCTTATAATTCAGGGCGGTGGTAGAATAAGCCTGATAGGCCAACTAGTTTCTCTCCCTGGAGCCAAGGCAAATTGTTCCCTAAAGTATATTTCACAGTAGTTTTTCAACCTAGTTTTAAGGCCAGGTAATGAGGTTTGAAAGATTTCCCATGTGAATTTTTCCATAGCACCACCAGGAAGTTTTTCCTGATATTCAGTTGAAGCTTTTCTCATTCTCAGTTTCATCCCAAACTTTATGTTCTTTCACCATGTCCTTTACCACACTAGATACTTCCTCTACAGCCTCAGTGTCATCACATATTGGAAGATTATCACATGCCCCTTGGTAACTGCTTAGACGAAATATATATATTTAATGTCAAACCTTTCCTATTAGACAATCCTTCCATCCAGACAATTATTTTACTGCTCCTCCCTGAGCTCCCTCTGTTTTATGCAAACCATTCTTGTTATGTAGTGCTCAGAAATAGAGACACTAGTCCAGATGGGAGGGGGACCCCAGAGCCTTATAAAAACGGACTATTACTTCCCTACTTTATAACTGGCTGCCTTTGCTCATGCAGCCTTAAACTGCAGTGCCTATTTATGTAACCATATCCCACTGGAATTTATATTTAATGGGCTGGCCTGTATCACACTACAAACCCACTCCGGGTTGCTAGATATGTGCACAGTCCTTCAAATGAGCAGCAGGGTGAGTGTATAGTGGGAGTTTTGTATATGCTTCACTCACGATACATAGTGCATGCAGCTGAGATCGGTCCTCTTGCTCATTCACTCTTGATACCTGGGTGGATTAAGCTGCCAAGCTGAACTCTACCCACTCACCCCTGTTTTACCCTAATAATTCAATCCAGTCCCACAAACCTGATAGTTATGTATAACCACCATTTTCCTGGTCATATATGTGGAGTAGAAGAAAAAGGATCCCTAATTCCATTCCTCCTTTGAGGAATCTCCACCTCTGCCTTTCAGTATGAAAGGAGAAGGGGAAATGCAGTCGTGTAATGAGGGATCTAGTTCTGTAAAGCTGCTTGCCTTTGCTCCTGAAAGATCTAAATGAAAATAACTGTGCTTACAATTAACTCTGGGCACAAGACGATGAGTGAATTTATTTGTGGGCTTGAACATGAGAATTGACTTCAGTGGAGTTGATTTAAACCAGTTTAGGATCTAATCTGATGTTTCAACAGCTGACTTAAAGCATTTCATCCCTCCCAGGTTGAAGACCATGAAGGTGACCTGAGGGATCTCTACAGGGAGATTTATTCAGCCAGTTAGCTCAAATCCCCTCTACTGTGCCATAGATTTTAGGACTTCTGAAATATTCACATAGATAGATAGACAGACAGACAGAGAGATATTGTATGGTACCACAGGCATGATACAGGATAGCAGGTTTTGGGAAATAAGGAAGTCTCCAAGCAGGAGACAGACCAGTTTAAAAAAAAAAAAAAGGATTAAAGAAAGGAAGCAGGCTACTCTTTCTAAGTTTAATACTAAAAGAAGGAAGGGGCGTTTATCTTGAATAGCCAAAATACAATGTCCTAGGAAACTGTGAAAGGTTGGGGATTAAATGATTTTAGAGTGTCTTTATGTAACCTTCGGGTGGGCTAAATTCACCTAGTTGCCCTTCTCCAGTGCCCCACAGAAATCAATCCCAACCCCTATGGGGAAAGCAGCTGGAGACCCAGGATCCAGTCTGTACAGGACTCACGGCGAAGCTTGCTCAGAGCTACACTTACACATTAAAATACTACTAAAACAAACATAACAATGAACTTTATTAACTACTAACTAAATGAACCTTATCCTAAGAAAACAAACTACAATTAACCAAGAGCAATCCCTTGCATGAAAGATACCCAAGAGTCCCAAAGTCTGTGTGGAGTTCACCCAACTCTCAGCTACAGTCTCTGTTCCAGTGTGGAAGCTTGAGTGGCAAGAAATAGCTGTCCTCTTCTTTCTTTGCTGGGATCCTCTGTAGCATTACATGCAGGCTTTCTCTTCTCCTCTGCAACCAGCCCTCAGTCCCATATGCATGTCTGCAAGGTCTGTTGCAAATGACTCCTTTACATGGAGAAAACATTTTGTTCACTCCTGGCTCAGCTCCTCTCCAGAACACTGAGCACATGGTCTCCTTTCAAGGCAGCTCCTGCCTGCTGTCTGCTCAGGCTGCTGCTCTCCAGTCATCTGACTGATCACACCAGCAGGGTACACTGTGGAGCATGCTCAAATTGCTACCACTCCCTGCTACTGGAAGTTTCCAGTTGTGGGTCACTAATCTGCCCAACAACAGTAACCCACCCTCAGCAGGTCTCTCAGAGATAGCCTTTTCAGGCATATGGGTTACATTTACTCATTGTAGATTCATTTCTATGAGAACATCCAAATATGCTGACAAATACAGGAATGAAAAATATTCAAAGGCATGGGGGTGTCATGAAGGAGGGCTGTCAAAGCCAGTCTCTGAGCCAGTCTGTGACCGAACGCAGATGGCTGGTGGTAGGCTGCCCAATTAGTGGGAGGAGGCAGCAGACCAACTCTTAAGCCCAACAGCAGCAGCGTGGCAATTACTCAATGCATTTGTCCATGGCTGAGATGGCACTGGTCCCAGACTGCTCCTGCCTTAGTCCCAAACTTGCCTATCTCCAGGTAACCTCTCTTTGACCCTTTTCTAGTTTTCCTGACTTCTCCTCTGGCACTTGTCTCTGGCACTCACTCTGTGACTCTAACATCCTATTACTGGATGAAACATTTGCTCCAGCAAATGGAAGGACACCCATGTCCTGGGCTGTGACAGGGGAAATGAAAATGGAAATAGCAGCAGCTGGATGCCCTTGATATGACAATAGGGAGAGCATGCTCTTAAATCAATGAAGGGGTGTAACATCATTAATAACACAGCAGGCAGTTGCTGAAGAGAGATTACTATAGTGTAGCAATGGCTAGCAATGAAAGCAACATTTTAAAATGAGAAATGAAGTCTTCTCACAGCAAATATAGCTGCACGTCTATGTAAATACAGCAGCTTGTCAAGCAAGCCCTTTACAGAACTAGATCCCTCATTACACGACTGCATTTCCCCTTCTCCTTTCATACTCCACATATCTTACTTTTAATTTATTTTTGCTCTTATAAAAGTGTGCATCAAAGCCTTCCGATATGCTGAACAAGCTTTAAGAGAGAATTCTGACCCATTCACTCAGAAATCAGCCAATTAAGAAGAGATATGGAAAAGGAAACTAGTTATAAGGACAAAAATCTAAGAGGAAAACCTGGTGAAAATGAGGCCAAAATGGTCAAGAGGGAACCCACCTGGTCAAAAATGGCTTGAGCTCACCCCTGATGACAGCTAAAACAGTGTATACAAAGGAGGTCATACAGGTGGGATCTTCCATCAACAATGCCCTGACTCAATTCAGACAAAAGGACTGCAGCATAGGCATTTGCCTTGGAGTGACCCAGGGGAATGGCAGTCAGGTAGCCCTTACCTAACATATTAAGGGCTTATCAGTGATTTAAGCGTTGGTCCTGCATGTTCTTTTGTGGTCCAGAGCAGACTATGAAACTTTAGTGCACTTCAGGGCTAGTGATGACAATGAAGACCTTTCATGGGCCAGAATAAGGTGAAGTGCTAATAACAATCACTCCACACTATCAACATCAATGCTACACTCATGTAATTGTAATGGTCATCCCCAGTCACTGTTGCATGTAAGGGAGGTGCTGTGCTCAGACACTGTTTAGTTCTTTATAGTCCTGGTAGGTTATCACAATGGACTCAGCTGATTTAAAACTTGATCTTTAAGGATGTGATATTATAAATCAAATAAAACAAATACCAGAATTCTTATATAGACAGTCTCAAGGATGGGCAGGACTAAATACAAACTTGCCCTGGGGAGTTTATAATCTATGCCACCAATTCAGGCAATTACTGAGGCACATATCTAACTTTAAAAACATGGAGTAGTCCCATTGATTCAATGGAGCCCTAATAAATACTGAGGTCAATGGGACTGCACATGTGTTCATTAGATACACACTTAAGTAGCTTGTTGAGTCTTTGTTAGCTATTAACACAGCCTTTGATAGAAATAAAGAAAGCAGGTGGGATTTTGATCAGTAGCACATGAGTTCATTAGAAAGGATTCCAAATTTGCAAAAGAATTATCTAGAATCCATGTGAATCCTGTCTGGACACTTTCATAGTGCCACAGATTGGAATGAAAGTTGTTTTATAGTACAGTTTTAAAATTATTATTTTGCAGTTGTATAGATCAGTGGTTTTCAAACTTTTTTCCTCGGGACCCAGTTGAAAATCGTTGGTGCCCGTGACCCAACAATTACATCTTTGAGCAATGCATTTCAGTCTTGCTGGCGGCGGCAGCAGGGGGTGTCACAGTGCAGTGCTTGAGGGTCTGCGAGCCAGTACTGAGCCTTGACTCATAGTTTGAAAACCACTGGTATGGATGACACTCTATAAGGTTTTATAGAACTAATACAAAGCTACAATTTGAAAGGCATTGAAAATTTCCTCAGAGTCTTCATCTAAAGAGGGAATGTATAGCCTAAGTTAATAGGATCTAATTTTAGTGCTACTTATGCACAGTTTGGGTTTTTTTTAAATGAATGAGCTTTTAGTTGTGATGACAATGAAAATTTTGCACACAAGCCGCCAAACCTTAGAGGGAACATTGTCCCTTACCTAACATATTAAGGGCTTATCAGTGATTTAAGCATTGGTCCTGCATGTTCTTTTGTGGTCCAGAGCAGACTATGAAACTTTAGTGCACTTCAGGGCTAGTGATGACAATGAAGACCTTTCATGGGCCAGAATAAGGTGAAGTGCTAATAACAATCACTCCGCACTATCAACATCAATGCTACAATCATGTAATTGTAATGGTCATCCCCAGTCACTGTTGCATGGTAAGGGAGGTGCTGTGCTCAGACACTGCTTAGTTCTTTATAGTCCTGGTAGGTTATCACAATGGACTCAGCTGATTTATAACTTGATCTTTAAGGATGTGATATTATAAATCAAATAAAACAAATACCAGAATTCTTATATAGACAGTCTCAAGGATGGGCAGGACTAAATACAAACTTGCCCTAGGGAGTTTATAATCTATGCCACCAATTCAGGCAATTACTGTAATTACTATATTACAGGATTAAAATGTCTGTGACCAGCATGCAAGGTCCTTGATACCACTGTAAGGCTATGTCTACACTGGCAAGTTAGTTCGAATTAAGCTTCCTTAATTCGAACTAACTAAAGCCATGGCTACATTAGGCTTTAATTCATTCGAATTAAGGGCTTCCTTAATTCGAACTAATACATTTGAATATGCTATTCGAACTAAGGGTTAATTTGAACTAGTTAGTTCGAATTAACCAGTGTGGCCATGTTAGTTTGAACTAATTGCTTAGTTTGAACTAACCGGCCCATTGAACTCAATGCAATTCGCTAATTCAAACTAAGCAAGTGCCATGAATGGCACTTGCTTAGTTCGAACTAAAATTTTCTAGTTCGAATTAACTAATTCGAACTAACTTTAGTAAGTGTAGACATAGCCAAAAGAGACTCCTATCTTGATCTAAGTAAGAGTTAAATGTCAACATCAAGGGTTAATAACAAAAAAATATGGTTCAACACAACTAGTTTCTCACAAGATATAATGTATAATTACCAGAGTCATTTTTTCTGCAATTGCATTTACTGATTTGTAATATACTGGTTATTTTTCCCCAGGTAATCCAGGAATTTCCTTGTTAGTAAATTTTTACCTTCCCATTATAATGTACAAATAGGAATTCTGATTCAAAAGTTATCCCAAGCAAGGTCAATGAAAATAGAGCAGAAAGCTACGTTGGAAGATACTACAAGACTGCTTGAAAAGCCATCAGACATGAGGGTTATAAATAATCCTTTGTAAAATGAAAATATAGCAGTGCTAAGGATATTGTGCTGATTCCTGTCATTCAGGATCCTCCTTTTGTAAAGACAGATTGTGTTCTCCCCTCCCACATCTAACTCTGCAGAGGTGTAAAGAGGGTTGGGATAAGACCTCTGCCATATACATACCTCTCCATGATCTTCCTGTATCCAGTGGTTAAAATATAATTTGACAGGCCCCGGAACCCTCCTATCTCCGGGCCCCCTTCCCGTATTGTCTGGGCCCCCTTCATGCATGTGCAGGCCCCAGCCCAGGTAGGCATTTGCAACCACTTCTCATTACCACATGCATTGGTTATCGCTCCATAAAATATTTATAATTTTATATGGTGTTTATGTCTATAGCAATTATGTCACAAACTAGCAAACACTGCATAACACAATAAGTATTGTGATTAACAACTGTGGGGCGTAGGACCTGCCAGCAGCTAGGGCAAGGTGGAACATGGGTTCTGCTGGATTTTTCTATTTTTAGGGGCCCTGGAACTCTGGCCCCTCAAATTTGGGGGCCCCGGAACGCAGTTCCGGTACATTTCCCCTTACTTTAACCCCTGTATAACAAGTTGCACGGAGGAGCAGCAGGCTCCATTGGGCTTTTCACCATAAGGTAGGAAGAGGGCAGTGCTTGCTTTAACTGCTACCTCCAAGTTCCAGTCAGTCCATGTCAGTCAGTATGGAGTGGAGACTGGTTTCTGCTGATAATGGACTATTGCATTTCTTTTTACCCAAGAGAAAGTGGAAGCAGGAGAGGAATATTGGCTTCACAAATCATAACTTCTTCACAAGGCTGTTTCTTGGGGGAAGCAGCTTGCTGGTTTTTTTTGTTTTTAAAGGGAAAAAATTCAGAGGTAGTGACACTGAGCCACTGCATGAATTCAGTCAGTTTTGATGGTTCAATTGTGGTGGGGAGGATGGGGGGGAGGGGGCTAAAAACAGTTCTGAAATGATCAATTTAAACATTTAGTTTTGATATTTTTAAAAAATGAAATGTGATTTTTCAATTTAACGTCTTTATCAATGACCTAGACAAAAATATGAAACCATCCCTGATAGTTTGCAGACGACACAAAAATTGGAAGAGTGGTAAACAATGAAGCAGATATGTCACTGGTTCAGAGTGATCTTAATTTTTAGATAAACTGGGTGCAAACCAGGGGCATAGCCAAAGGTGAGAACGGGTGAATCGGGGCCCACTCACTTGAAGATAAGGCCCACCCATTGGTGCTGGGCACTGCACTGGGCAGGCCTCATCTCACAGCCTCTCCCTCCTCCTCACAGAGCTCCACTTACTACCTCGCAACTGGTGTGTCTCAGGCAGCTTCCAGTCACCTGCAGACTCAGGAGTCCAGCCAGAAAATGGGGGTTGGCTATGCCCCTGGTGTAAACAAACCATATGTTTTAACATGGCTAAATATAAATGTGTACATCTGAGACCGAAAATGGAGACCGTACTTTCAGGATGGGAGACTTCATCCTGGGAAACAGTGACTCTGAAAAAGAGGATGATCAGCCGATCACAAGTTCCTAGTGTGATGTTATGACCAAAAAAGCTAATGCGAATCTCAAATAAGAGTAGAGAGGTTATTTTACTCCTGTATTTGGCACTGATGTGACTGCTGCTGGGATACTGTGTCCAGTTCTGGTGTCCACAGTTCAAGAAAGCTGTTGTTAAATTGAAGAGTGTTCAGAGGAGACCCACGAGCATGTCTAGAGGATTAGAAAACAGGCTTTATAGTGCTAGACTCAAGGGGTATGTCTACACTGGAGTCTCTGTTAAGTCGATTTAATAACGTTGACTTTAAGTTAACTTAAAGTCGACCTTGTTAAGTCGACTTAGAGTCCACATTGAACACTCCGGTCGACTGCCTGTGTCCACACTGGAAGGTGCTAGGTCGATGGAGGAGTAGTGCATTGTGGGTAGCCCTGGAAGGGGGTCTCAAGGCCAATTAGGTTGACTTAAGGGCTTTCCCAGTCTACACGGGCTTAAGTCAATAAGGTCAACTTAAGTGTTAAGTCGACCGTAAAAGGTGGTGTTATTAAGTCGACTTAAGGAAGCACTTAAGTCATCTTAGTAAAAGCCCAATGTGGACACAGCAGTCTGTTGGTTGGCTTAATCTTCCTTAAATTGACCTAAGGCTCCAGTGTAGACGTACCCAAGGAGCCCAATCAATTTAACTGAACATAGAGAAGGTTAAACGGTAACTTGATTACAGTCTGTAAGTACTTATTTGTAGAACAAATATTAAATAATAGGCTCTTCCATCTAGCAGAGAAAAGTATAATGTGATCCAATGGTTAGAAGTTGAAGCTAGACAAATTCAGACTAAAAACAAGAATTAAATTTTTAATGGTGAGAGTAATTAACCATGGTAATAATTATCAAAGACTGTGGTGGATTCTCCATCAACCATTTTAAAATCTAGATGGGAAGTTTTTCTAAAAGATCTGGGAATTATTTGGGGGACGTTCTATGGCCCACGCTATATAGGAGTGCCTGCTGGATTTTCACTGGTCCCTTCTGGCCTTGGAATCTCTGGATGCAAGGATCCATAGCTACATGCTCCAATTAAATTGCTATTAAAATACAGGCTTTTCATTTTGTGGTGTCGCCCATTCTTTTCTTTTCCAGGTTCAGCCTCTTCATATTATGTAGCTTTGAAAATTCCGGTCACATTAAAAAGCTCACGATAAAAGGCACTTAGGTAAAATAATTAGCAAACATGTTTAACAGACATCAACCTATTCAGCAAGACTGAGCATTCAGCAAAAAATTCAAACATTCTGCTACATTAGTCACCAAAATGAATGTAAGGGCACAAATGATTAATGCACCCTTTATAAATATTCATAATACACAAGAGTACCAATGCATTTAAGATGACATAGGACATGTAATATTTGTATTCCTGCATGGTAATTCTCATTAGGAACACTGCTGGCTTATATGCACCCAAACTCTTTCTGCAGAACCAGAATATTGGTTGTAGTGTATTTGTCCAAGCAGTTTTCCTTTGGCCAGGAATGATAAAAATTATCTTGCAATACGGTGATGCGAGACTGCATAGAACAATGATGTTACAGTGGAAGCCAGAGACCTGGGATCAATTCCTAGAGACTTTCTGTGGCAAATCACTTGTCTCCCTATGCCTCAGTTCCCCATCTGTAAAATGGAAATAACAGATCTTCCCTATCTCACAGAGGTGACGTGAAGATAAATTGATTAAAGATTATGAACTACTTAGATACTACAGTATTGGAGGGGGCATATAAATAAGATGGATGGGAATAGGGTACTGAATTTTTTTTAAAAAGAGAAAGTGGCCAAAAAATGACACAATCATAATTAAAAACTCACCATTTACTTAACTACCACACCATAGTGGATGACACATCATAGATTCATATGTTTCTATCTTCACAAAAGCCTATAATGGTAGTATCTAAGAGCTTGTCTACAAAACGTCCTCTAGCACATTAGAGGGGAGAAATTTGTAAAGCGCTCCAGTGCCCTGGGCGCTAAGGGTGCATCTACACTAGTAAATTAGGTCAACTTAAGCAGGCTTAAGTCCACTTAATTTACTCTGCATCCACACTGGAGTTTCTAGCAGCTTAAGTCGACTTAAGGAAATTTAAAGTCGACTTAATAAGACCCGCTTTTAAGTCGACTTTAATGCTTCAGTCAACTTCTTAAGCTTCCTTTTCCCCAGGAAGCTGCTAGCGGCAGGTCCTGGGGAGAACCCGTCCCGCGCAGGACGGGCTCTCCCCAGGTCAAGCCGCTAGCGACTCGTCCCGGCTCGCTTCTCCCTGGGACCGCTCACGTCCCGGGGAGAAGGGACCGCAGGGCTCCCTTCTGGCTGGGACCCCAGTGGTCCCAGGGAGAAGGGAGCACGGAGCTCCTTTCTGCCTGGGACCGAGCGGTCCCAGCAAGACAGGCGCGCAGGGCTCCTTTCCGCCGGGACCCCAGCGGTCCCGGACAGAACAGAGCCCTGCGGCTCCTTTCTGGCTGGGACCACGCTCCAGCTGGTGAGGCAATTGCTGGCACAGCGCTGCTCCAGCCTCTGGGAAACCTCCGGGGGCTCACCAGTTGCTGGAGCGCCGGCAATTGCTGGCACGGTGGCACTTCAGCTGCCAGGTAGCCCCCGGGGTCTCCCCAGCAGCTGGAGCGCAGTCCAAGCCAGAAAGGAGCCACAGGACTCCGTTCTGGCTGGGACCACTGGGGTCCTAGCACAAAGGGAACCCTGCACTCCCTTATAGCCGGGATCCCCGCAGCTCCCAGAAGAAAGGGAGCCGCAGCTTGTTTCTTGCTGGGACCCACGGTCCCGGCAAGAAGAAAGCTGTGGCTCCCTTTTTGGCAGGATCTGCGGGGGTCCTGGGCAGAGGGGAGCCCCCCACTTCGTTCTCTCAGATACCCCCGCAGGTCCCGGCAAGAAGGAAGCCGCAGCTCCCTTTTTGCCAAGACCCATGGGGGGCCCAGAGAGAAGGGAGATCCATGGTCCCTTCTGGCCAGGACCGCGGGGTCCGCTCGGTCCTGGCCAGAAGGGAACGCAGGGCTCCCTTCTCCCCGGGACCGCTCAGTCCTGGCTAGAAGGGAGTGTGGGACTCCCTTCTGCCCGGGACCTGAGCGGTCCCGGCCCGCAGGGAGCCGAGCAGTCCGGGCCAAAAGGGAGCTCCACGCTCCCTTCTCCTGCAGACCACTCCCAGGCTTCATGCCTCCGAGAGAGCCAGCCCCCTTTGGGGCTGGCTCTCCCGAGGAGAAGCCCTCCTAGCCTGGGGAGCTGAGGCTCCAAAGGAGCCTCGCCTCCCCCTGGACCTAACTAGTTGACTTAGTCTAGTATAGACTCTCTAAGTCGACTTAGTAAGGCCAGGTTTAAGTCGACTTAAGAGTCCTGTGTGGACTTAGTAAAGTCGACTTGGTAAAGTTGACTTCAATTTTTCAGTGTAGACATAGCCTAACTGCCTGGTGTAGTCTTCTTAGATATGCTCTACTGGGTACCTTTTCTATATTAATTTAGTCCTGTTTGAAACAATTATTTTAACATGACCTAGGCATCTTTTACAGCATGCCAGCAGACACTACCTCAGGGAGTTAGAGCCCTACATGTTGGAGCAATTTACAAAGTAAACCCTTCCAAATCCACTTCGCTGCACCCCAGAGCCAAACCCTTAAACACCGTAGTGTGATAACCGTTGGTAAATGGTGATTTCTTAAATGGCTAGCACTGGAAGTTTGGATGCAGAATCATGTTCTGTTACCAGGATGTTGACAGAGTCCTGCACAATACATGTGAGTTACTTCAATTTACTGGAAACGGGTCTTTAGAACTGACAAAAGCCTTCCCATAATTTTGCTACTCTTCCAGAATGTGCACACTAATTCTTGTATATCCTGAGCCCACCACACTTTCCTAAAACAAGATTTGCTGTGATGCCTTTCACCAACATCCCATCTCTCTGCAACAATCCTTTGTACCAGCTGATGGCTACAATTTAGTGGTGCTGTGATGCCCACTTTGTAATGTGCTGTATAAATATGAGCTATTATTTAAAGGATAATAAATATTAACTGCTCTGTTACAGCGAGGTCTGAATGGAAAACTAGTAAAAGCATCAGGGAAATGATGAATTCTACTTTACATCACAGTGTTTCCTGTGATACTCTAGAGGTGAGAGGCACAGGAATATAAGTGAGGTTAGCTTTTTTCTTGAAATGGCAGCCTAGCATACAATATGCCGGTTGAAGACACCACACACCTGATGTTAAGTAAAAGCCTCTTTACACCTCCTATAATACAGAAAATGTCAAACAATCCATCTTGTAGAGCTGCCAAGGTCGATGAGAATCATAGATAGATTCAATAAATGCTGGGCATAAAACCTTTCTGTAGGCAGCTGCAGAATAGGCACTTGATATTTTGAACATTTAAAGAAGAGAATACAAACACTATAATTTTCTAATATTAGAGAAACTTCTATCCTTTCCCACTGGACCTAGTCCCATAGGTACCCTGATATGCATGATATGGATAAAAGCCTTGCACTGTGTTAGATTTTTATTTAGACTTAAGAAAAATGAGCCAATCCAATGCTTTTTTAAACTACATGATAAAAGAAAAAAACAACATAGTTGAACCAACCCAACCTTCCACCAAAGATCTCTCCAGCCACCCCTCCAAATCTACCAAACCTCTCCTTCCCTGCTACCATAAAGCCAAAAATTCAGTCTAAATTGAAGCCTTCTTACCCATGAAGCACAATGAGAAATAATGGATTCTGCTGCTCTTTATTTAAAAAAAATGGTCATGAACAATCCTAGATTTTCAACAGCAGAGTTCTAACCATCTTCTCGCTATCCTGCTGTCTCAGCTATCGTATATTAAAATGGCCTGTGAGAAAGGGGGAGCTGCCATATAGACAACTGTGAGCAAAAGACAATTATAAAGTTATACTAGATTACTGAAAACAAAGGGTTTTTCAATCTAGCAGACACGGGTATATCAAAATCCAGTGGCTGGAAGTTGAAGCTACACATCAAAGACAAGAAATAAGGAGCTAATATTTAATGAGGGTAGTTAATTGGTGGCTCCACAGAAATCATCCTCCAAACTATGTGAAACCAAACTGTTCCATACGGCTCCAAAACTGAGTCAGTAAAAGGGAGTTTCTCCCTGCCAATGGGATAGTTTGTCCAAAAACATCAAAAGTGGTAGTACAAAGCTAGGCTTAAAACAAAACAAAACAAAAAACAGTCATATATAGCAGAAACTAGGTCCACATAGCAGCTAACTGTTGTGATAATTTGGCCAACATATTTACCTTAATTGTGAGCTCAACTACAAAAAAAATAAGTGAAAAGTCAGATGTCACAATAGCCTATAACAGCGAATGTTGATGAGAAAAGGTACAGAAGAGTAGCACGTAGGCTCGTAGTATAGACCTGGCCTTAATAAGTCTAAGTTGACGGGAGCTACACGTTCTGTGTATCGCAGAATGTGTATCTCCCGCCAACGTAGTTACTCTTACTTACTGCTCCGTCTTTACTTGGCTGCATCGACTTAAAGCACACTCCGATCGATGCAGCCTTACTCCACTTGGAGGGGTGGAGTTATTGAGTCAACCAAAGAGTGCTTCCAGGATTGATTGAGCAGGTCTACACTGCCCGCTTAATCGTTCCCGCTCAGCGCAGTTTTGTCTGTAGATAAGGCCTTACTCTAAACAAAAAGACAACAGAGTCCTGTGGCACTTTTAAAGACTTTTGTTAGTCTTTAAAAGTGCCACAGGACTCTGTTGTCTTTCTACAATAGACTAACACGGCTCCCCCTTTGGAATTTGATTCTAAACAAAGAGGCCTACTGCTATACATGGAGGACTGTGTTAAAATCATGCTTGGTAAACAAGAAAATGTGGGTCTGGAAATCACTGACCCAAAATGAGTGTGTTGGGTATTAGGCCTAATGATTGACAAAATCATGAGGGAGTGGCGGTTCCACCCTTCACTCCCTTTTTGGGTGTTCAAGAGAGACTCTTGGGAGGAAATACAGAAGATTAGACAAACGTACTGAAGTGAGCTTCATCATCATGGCAAACACACACACCATTTCTTGGGATCCTGAGCCTTTGTCATCCTCATCCCTAGATATGTCTTAACCAGAGCAACCCAGAGGGAGGGACGCAGATGATGTCATCTTCCCCTACTAATTCAAACTGAATGCCAATTGCAGCTAAACTCTTCCATAACCACCATCATAATCATAGGATATGAATTCATTGTCTGGATTTTTCTAAATACAGAACAAATATTTATTGAATATTTCTGCTTTTTCTAGGTTCTGACTCTAAATTGTCTATCTGGTAATGGAGCAATAGCATTGTTAGGATTCATTTTGTTCCTACTATAC
Organism: Pelusios castaneus; assembly: GCA_007922175.1. NCBI lineage: Eukaryota > Metazoa > Chordata > Testudines > Pelomedusidae > Pelusios > Pelusios castaneus. The sequence goes on from ML685782.1 coordinate 1,897,814, forward strand.
CTTAGGAACATTTACTTACTGTCCTTAACACAGCTGGCCATAGATTTCTTCTTGTATCCTTTTGCTTAATTTTCTATCTCCTGATTTTAGTTCACTGCTAACAAATTCTCTGTTAAATCAGTCAGGTTTTTGTTTTGTTTTGTTTTTAAAGTAGGGTAGACTTCTTTCTTGATTATGGGATTGTGGCTCAAACAGTTCTTATGAAGTTTCTAATTATTATTTCACATCTTTTGTTTAAATTCCCTCAGCTGATTCAGCTCAATTTTTGTAAAATTAAAGCACTAAGTGTCTATCTCTCTGCTTTGGACTTTATTCTGTTTTCATATAAGAAATGTAACCAAGGCATCAGCACTTGCACCTATTCAGCCACTAATTTTTAATTCTATAATTGTTTCCATGATTTATCGAGTGATGTCTAATACAGAATTCCCTGACCATAGATGCAATATTTTTATTTAGGGATTCCAATTCCTCCTGGTTATTACCTGTGCTCTTACCATTAGTGTAGAGGCAGTTAAATAATTTCTTCTCTATATCCTTTGGCGCCTTGATTAATTTTGTGCTCGACATCTTTATTTTGTGCTAAATGAGAACTCATTTGTTCTCTCCTTTCATCTCTCCCCTGCCATGCGGAGTAATTCTGTCTGAAGGGCGGATGCAATCAGAATACCTCAACCAGCCCTAGGGCAAGAAGAATATTTAAAAGTAGTTGTGTAAGCTCAAAAGCATGTCTCTTTTCCCAGTGGAAGTTTGTTGAATAAAAAAAATTACCTCATTCATCTTGTCTTTGATCAACATATTTCCTATAGCTCTGCTGTAAGATACAGAGCATGATGAAAGAGAAAAAAAATATGCCACTTGATCCATAAATCCCCCTATTTTTTCAGTGGTACCATAATGTACAAGAAAAAAATGAATATAAACTGGCTGAGTAAGTTGAGGCTGAAAATTAAAAGATTTGTGCTTGTTGGAGGAGTGAGATAGTGGAACAACTTCCCACTAGAAATGGTGGGGTAAGAAACCTACCTGGCTTTCAGATAGAGCTTGATAAATGTATGAACAAGATTATATAACAGGGTTGCTTGCAGTAGAAGGAGGCGGGGCTCTACTGATTTAAATCACTTTCATTTAGTGTGTGCTTGCAGCCATATTGTCTCTCACTGTGTTTATTAGTTCTTGCAAATAAAACAGGACTCTGTTAGATCCGTACTTAGGGAACATTTGCAGTGTTGTTCTGAGTGATTCACTGGACAGCATTCTTCCCTTGAAGTCTAGTACTCAATAACTGATTATAGCAGGGGTCCTCAAACTTTTTAAACAGAGGGCCAGTTCACGGTCCCTCAGACTGTTGGGGGGCCGTACTATAGTTTGAAAAAAACCATGAACGCGTAGCTATCACATCTGCTGCTGGCCTGTGTTTCTGGGTACTGGGTGGCAGGCAGTAATGAATCCACACACTTTTTGTTGTGCTGTGGGGCTCCGGCCAGGCCCAGAGTGTGGGACTGACCGATGTTAGCCTGCTAGCCTGCTGTTGTGTACGCAACTAGTAACCAATGTTCCCTCTAGGTTTGGTGGCTTGTGTGCAAAATTTTCAAGCCGTGTGAAAAACTTTTTCAGAATAAATTTTTGGGGAAAACTCACAAGACAGAAATTATAGGCATTAATTGAAGATAAAGTGATTGTAAATAGAATTAATTAATTGTGTTTAATTAATTTAATTGGAATGAATTTTGAATTGATATTTAATTTTTAGAAAGGTTTTTATTTAAAATTAATTTTTAAGAAGCTTTTTAAAAAAGGAGAGAAAGAAAAAAGAGAAGGAAGGAGGAGAAAGAAAAAAGAGAAAGAAAGAAAGGAAGCAAAGACAGAAAGAGCAGGAAGGAAGGAAGACAAAGAAGAGAAAAAAAAAAAAAGGAAAGGAAGAGGAAGAGAAAGAAGAGAAAGAAAGGCAGGGAAGAGGAAGACAAAGAAGAGAAAAAGAAAGAAAGGAAAGGAAGGAAAGGAAGAAAGAAGAGAAAGGAAGGCAGGGAAGAGAAAGGAAGGCAGGGAAGAGAAAAAGAAAAAAAGGAAAGGAAGGAAAGGAAAGGAAGAGGAAGAGAAAGAAGAGAAAGGAAGGCAGGGAAGAGGAAGACAAAAGAGAAAAAGAAAAAAAGGAAAGGAAGGAAAGGAAGGCAGGGAAGAGAAAGGAAGGCAAAGAAGAAGAAAAAGAGAAAGAAAGAAGCTGAGGCCGCTGGCGGCGGGGACCCGAACGCAGCCCCGGCAGGGCAGAGCAGACCCCGGCACCTGAGACCGATCCTGGCCCCGTGCCGGGAGGCCAAGGCTGTTGGCGGACCGGAGCCGAACCCGGGCTGGGAAGTCGAGGTGGCCGGTGGGTGGGAGACCGGGAGCCTGCCCCAGCCGTGACCACCACGCTGCCCCAGCCGCATGGGGCAGGCAGGCAGGCAGGCAGGCGTGCGCACATGCCCCGGCCCTGAGCCTGCTTGCTCCGCCCTGGGGGCAGGGAGGGCCAGCCCAGAGGCCAGGTTCAGGTTGGATCTCCGCGGCAAAGCCGCAGCCCCGGGGGTCTGGAGGGGGCATTGGGGGCTGCCGGCCTGCGCGGGGGTCCCTCAGTGCTGCGCGGGGGTTGTGATGGCCGCTGCACGGCCACGTACCCATGCAGCTTAAAGGGAACACTGCCCTCCACCCCTCCCCAGCCCCCACCAGTCTCCTTGTCCCCATGTCCCCTCCACCCCTCTCCAGGCCTCTAACTTCATCCATCCGTCCCCCCCACCCCTCTAACCCAGCCACTCTCCTTGTCCCCCCCCACCCCCCTAACCCAGCCAGTCTCCTTGTCCCCCCCACCCCTCTAACCCAGCCACTCTCCTTGTCCCCCCCACCCCTCTAACCCAGCCACTCTCCTTGTCCCCCCCAACCCCTCTAACCCAGCCACTCTCCTTGTTCCTTCACCCCTCTAACCCAGCCACTCTCCTTGTTCCTTCACCCCTCTAACCCAGCCACTCTCCTTGTCCCCCCCA
>ML685782.1:1900927-2044716 GCA_007922175.1 Pelusios castaneus
CACTGGCGGGGACTGAACGCGGCCCCGGCAGGGAAGAGCAGACCCCGGCAACGGAGACCGATCCTGGCCCCGTGCTGGGAGGCCGACGCTGTCGGCAGAGCGGGGCGGGGTCGGCTCTGGGCCGGGAAGTCGAGGCGGCCGGCGGGTGGGAGACCGGCAGCCTGCCCTGGCCGCGGCCACCCCGCTGCCCCAGACGCATGGGGCAGGCCGCAGCAGGGGCGGGGGCCGGGTAAATAACCTTGGCGGGCCGTATCTGGCCCGCAGGCCGTAGTTTGAGGACCCCTAGATTATAGCATGGCATTAGGAAGCACTCGAGGTAAAGTTTTTTGGATCAGCTATTCTTTGACCCAAAGTGCTTTTAGGCAGAGTGGTGGTACTGCTATACTGGTCACATTCCCACTCAGGAAAATAAATTCTTACTACCCTAAATGATTCTTCAATCTTCATCTGCAGCTGTTGTATAAGTATAGTGTTGCTATATGCTATATGCGGTTTTGATATCCACATCAGAGGTGATTGCATTTAAGTGATGGTTCCAGTTATTTTTATAAAAATAACAAGAGTCCTGTGGCACATATAGACTAACAGATTTTCTTCGGCATAAGCTTTCGTGGGGTATAACCCACTTCGTCAGATGCAACCCACGAAAGCTTATGCCGAAGAAAATCTGTTAGTCTATAAGGTGCCACAGGACTCTCGTTGTTTTTTGCTGTACACAGACTAACACGGCTACCCCTCTGGAAGTTATTTTTATACATCCCTTAGATAATTTGCAACATCTTTAGGGCTTAATTAGTTAATATTACCTAAATGCCTTGGGACCCTTAGATGAAAGGAGTAGGTGGAATTATTTTTATTTGGAAAATGGTACCCTGCTGTGTTTGGAATATAGTCTGTGATGCCTTGACTCCTGGATCCATGAGGTTTTTATAAAGGCATCACTGACAGGAAGGAAATATAGCCTGTCTAATTTCAGTAGTCTGTCTCTAGTTAATAGTAATGCCTGCAGAAACCAATCTCAGATTATCTGATTCTCTAGCAGTAAAGATTACTCCCAGAACAATTGGAGACCAAATTTGAAGAGAACATATATATTACATAAAGAACCTCAGCGATAGTGATGATGTGATGATGCACTTTCAGAACGGACAGGCAGCCTACTGCAGTCGACTGGATTGGCAGGTATTGTCGAAAAGAAAAGGACACAGCATTTAAAAAAAGATGCATTTCGGAGGTTTCGGAGTTTGGATTTAAATACACGTGCGAATGTAAGTATTAAACCAATCATGACTCAGATTGCTCCTCCTGAATTCCCCTTAGCTGTCAGTGTCTTTTTAATTTACCTCTGATGCCTCCAGGGCCGGATTAAGAAGCCTCGGGGCCCTGGGTTACCCACCACTGTGGGCCCTCTCCCCAACCTGGGGCCCCGGGTTACCCACCACTGTGGGCCCGCTCCCTCAGCCCCCTGCCACTGTGGGACTCCCCCTCTGAGCTCCCAGCCCCCCACCACAGTGGCCTGTGGGTGGGCCAGTTCCCTCCAAGGCACACCTGCCCCAGCCCTGACTCCAGTCCACCTGGTCTCCCCACTGTGTGCCAGCTGATTCCGCCCCTAGAGCATAGAGCATGTGCACTGGCCTGTCCCATCCCGCCCCCAGGGGCGGACCAGCTGGCCTTGGGATGGGGTGGGAGCTCTGCGGAGCCTGGCCTCTGGCCTCTGGCCCCAGAGCCCCAGCCCCCCCCAGCACCAGCCTTCCTAGTGCCCCCCACAAGTCCCTCCTGGCGCTGTGCCAGGCTGAGTGGAGCAGTGGAGCTGGATCACGCAGGGACCTTACGGGCCAGAGCCCAGGACCCTCTTTAGGCCCTTCAGCCTCTATAGCCCCTGCATTGATCTGACCCTGGATGCCTATGAGAAAATTACAAACTGATATCATGTTGGTCAGGTAACCTGAATATGAAGATTTTTGTTGTTGTTCCATATATTTGTTGTTCCCCTTTCCACTACCTGTTGTCTTCTTGTTTACTTGTCTGTGAATCACCTGAGGCAGAAATAATTTCTTCTGTTTGGTGAGCATCTAGTACACTGTGGGGAGATACTGGAAACGATAAAAAGGAAACAGACACAGCTCACAAGGTGTCTTTTAAGAAGTTCAGTGTAGTCTTAGATGTCCCACACTGAATACCTATATAGGTTTTTCTATTCAATGTTTAAATCCCAGAGACTACTGGACAGGACTCAAAACCTGAATTTTAATGACAAGAATTTACATGATCAGAGGCCAGTGAATTTATATGGTTTAGCTTAGGATATTTTAGAAGGATTACTTGTTCATTTCAGCAGCATATAACTCACACTATACATTGTATCCATTATTGTAGAACAGGAAACAGCACTGCTCAAGGACAAGGGAGTAAATCAGTCATTACAGCTTTGACATATCATGTACAGGAACTTGTTCTCGATACTTTTTTCACCCCTCCCTTTTCTGGAATTTTCAGTGTGCTATAAAAATGTTGATGAAATGCATATTTTAACCCCCTACACATTTATGCCTTATCATTTATTGCCATAGGTAAATATTCTGGAAATATAAAGTGGGACAGACACTCAACTTAAATTCCAACTCTGTGTAGCCAAACATCTATAAAATTGATGGGCCAAATCCTGGAAACAGTAACTCCTTCATAATTTAAGCAGAGTTCAACGAGGATGGCAGGACATGGGACACTAACGCATTGGAAGATGTGTGTTATTGAGCTACTTGGGTTATTGGGATATCACAAGTGACTTAAGCTGCTAAGTCCATTGAAAAAAATCAATCATGCACAGGTCCCTAAGTCACTCTGGTGTTTTTGAAAGTTTTATTCACTGTGGTCACAGCATGGGAGCTCAGGATCCATTGGTTCTGTTTCCATATCCATGACCTTTGGCAACTGACACCACCATTTAGAGCCTCAAACTTTAAAATGAAGATCGTGCCTCCCTTACAATGGAGTAGTGCAGCTTAAAGTTTGTGAAGTGCTTTGAGAACTTTGACTGACTGTTCCTATGCAGCTAGGCACAAAGTTTAGTGCAGGGATCTGCAGCCTGCGGCTCCAGAGCTGTATGTGGCTCTTTGGCTACTCCCCTTGTGGCTCTGGGCCCCACCGCCATCAGGGGATCCTGCAGGCAGCCTGCTTCTGGCCTCCCACCACCAGGGGACCATGTGGACAGACCCGCCTGGCTCCAGGCTTCCTACCTCCACTCAGGGACCTTGTGGGGGGCCCACTCCTGGTTCTGGGACCCAGCTCCCCCCACCAAGAGACTACACCCATTGCAGCTCTCAAAACACTTGGTTATTGAAGGAATTTTTTTAAATGGCTCTTCTTATCTTTTGGGTTGCCTGGTCTAGTGACTGAGCATTTCCCTTGCTCAGTCAGCTGAAAAGGGGCACCTTATTCACATGGGCTTTGTATTTTGCATAAGTACTTAACATAATTTCACTGTGGATAAATCCATCCAGGTGCTGAGCATGATGGGAAACAGTATGTATGGCTGGTTTAGTTACAAATCCCTGTTGTTTTAACTGAAGGGGGAAAATGAAGTGGTGTCTTTTGGTTGTATGCTGTCCTTTGACTGGCTGAGCTGTATTTAGCCTGTTCTGATAAGTTACTGTTACCAAAACAGAGCTCCAAAGAATGGCAGACCTGGTTTTCAATGTTGTAAAAGGAGAGGTGAGGGGTTGGTCCTGTGTTTGCATGGGCTCTGACAAAGAGTATGCCTCAGCAATGTTTAATCCCACTCCCATTGTTATTTTTTTGAGCAAGAACATTGCTCCTGTGTCAGCAGAAAGGTTTTCCCAAGAACTGAAATCATTAGAGGATTGAAATCCTCTAAGAGCTGACGTCACTACAGAGCTGAAATCCTTTGAGACATTGGGAAAGATGATTGGTTATGTCTACACTTACTAAAATTAGTTCAAATTAGTTAGTTTGAACTAACTAATTCGAACTAATTTTAGTTAGTTCGAATTAACTTAATTCAAACTAGAAAAAATTAGTTCGAACTAAGCAAGTGCCATTCATGGCACTTGATTAGTTCGAATTAGCGATCTCCATTGATTTCAATGGGCCGGTTAGTTCGAACGAAGCAATTAGTTTAAACTAACATGGTCACATTGGTTAATTCAAAATAATTAGTTCGAATTAACCCTTACTTCTAATACCCTATTCGAAGTTGTTAGTTCGAATTAAGGAAGCCCTTAATTCAAACTAATGAAAGCCTAGTGTAGCCATGGCTTTAGTTAGTTCGAATTAAGCTTCCTTAATTCGAACTAACTTGCCAGTGTAGACATAGTCATTGACAGCTAAGAGGGACCAGCAGTGGTTGGTGCCTGTGGTCAGTGGGAGCAGCCAGCGAGCAGGAGCAGCTGGCGGGAGCAGCCAGGAACGATGGTGATGGGAGCTATGAGCAGTTGGTGCTTATTGACGGTGAGAGCCAGTAGATGGAACTCAGTGAGACCGAAAGGTTGCAGAAGACAACTGGAGGAGACTGGCTTGGGGGTGGACATTGCAACTACAATGGTCAGTACAGGGGAAAGCGAGATGAGACACGTCAAGAACACGCCCCATGTATTCTGGGGTGGAGTGGGTTCTGCTGATCGAGTTTGTGAGTTCTGCATTGCACTGTTTTCTCAGACCAGTGCTGTTTGGATATTTCCTTCCTTCTATCAAAAGTTTGCTTTTCTACACTCAGACTCTGTGCTTGCAAGAGGGGAAGTATTGCCTTTTAGGGCTCCCAGGCTATAATGTGTGATTTCCCAGGTGAGTGGGTGCAGGCTCGAGCCAGGTGGTGTGGTAACATTATTAGGAACCCATGATATAGATCTTGACCCTTTGCTGCTGCTGGCTTCTCTTGGCAGACGGGTTACATAAGTATTATCAAATCTCAGGTAGAAAACAGCTTGTTCTAGTTCAATCTAACTCTGATTCCAGTGGAAGGACTCCAAGAGAGGGCAGGCAGTGCCATGGTCAAAACAATGGGAGAGAAATATGATTCTTGTATCTTATCCATGCATTGTGGAGAGAGTGGAGGGAGGATAATCTAGGAGGAGGAGATTGCTGCAATCAATGCAGATGCTGATGCACAAAGAATTTCTCAGTGGGAATGGAAAGGATGGGACGGATTTAAAAACTGTGGCACAACAAGCATTGTTGTCCCATTGTCCAGATGTGAGAGGAAAAAGGAAGAACTCAAATGTGGCCCCCAGATTATTGGCCTAGGTGGCACAGAAGAAGGGATGCCAAGAGCAATGGAGAATGGAGGAAGGAAATCCCCTTTTGGGAGGGGAAATTATTAGCTACACCTTCCTTTCAACAATGGTGTCTAGTGTGAACGATAGCCCAATTCCTCTGTATGGTTTTCCATCTTTTGACATGATGTTGCTGTAAGGCAAAAATTAGTGATTCTTTTGAAGTATTTAACATTTTTGCCTCAGTTACAATAATAATGCTCTGCACTCATCTGTCACCTGGGGAATCTCAGAATGATCTCTAAAATTTATTGAATTCACCCTAACAGTACCCTTGTGAGTTAGATACATTTTTTCCTCCTGAATTTATGATGGAAGAGACTGAGACAGGGAGAGGTTAAAAGACTTCCCTAGGTACGCAGATAGTCTGTGACAGGGCTGCAAACAGAATTAAGGTCTCCCAACTCCCAGCCCTGTGTCTTAACCAGTAACAAACCTTTCTTATGGGGCCAAAGCAACTTCCACACAAGAGGAAACTTCAAAAGTAAGTAATGGGTGAGAAAGGGGTCTCCCCCAGGCTGCCTGTATAGCCTTTTGCATTCCTCAAAGTCCCAGGGTGATTGCACAACGACCTGTGCACAAAACAGATCCATTTGCATGAATAAATCCCCATTTTCCCCAATCAAATATACAGTCTCTGTGGTCCCAATGGCAACACATTGATTTTTTTTGCTGGAGTTCTTGGAATCTTGCAAAACCTAGATAGTTCCTTCCCCTCTTTGGTAATCAAGTTCCAAAGGAGTAGCCATGTTACTCTATTGCAGAAAAACAAACAGAGTCCTGTGGCACTTTTAGGCTGCATCTACACTGGTAAATTAAGTCGATTTAGGCTTGGCTTAAGTCGACTTAATGTGCCCTGCGCCTACACTACACTTTGCGTAAGTCGACTTAAGCAGCTTGCTTAAGTCGACTTAAGGAAAATAAAGTCGACTTAATGAAAATTAAGTCGACTTTATTAAACCACCTTTCTAATTGACCTAAGGCTTAATTCGACTTTTTAAAGTTGAATTAAGCCAGTGTAGCCCTGGGGTAGCCCTAAGTCGACTTAGGGCTACCCCCAGGACTACACCAATGCCCTCCCTGCCAGGGGGGGGCACAGGGGGAGCCTTGCATGCCCCCCAAAGAGCAGGGCATGTGGGCACAGTGTGACACTGTCTGGATTTAGGGAAGCATTTATGATATTATTTTGTATGGGTATCTCATAAATGCTATAATCCATAGGAACTATGTCATGTTTGGTATCAATAGAAAGGTAGTAATTTGCTGGGAATGATTATATAGTTTATGTCTAGGAATTCTATTTGGATTAGAAGTTAAGAATTTGATGTTATATCCATACTTTAACTTGTGTCATTAGACGGGAGGGTGTGAACAACCATTGTCTCCTTAATGTTTAGGAATTTTCCAGGTAGAATGGTGCCAGGGGGTATCCTGATGAGCCATTGAGGACATAAAGAATACAACAGAGTCCTGTGGCACTTTTAAAGACTAACAGATTTATTTATCGCATGAGCTTTCGTGGGAGAAGATCCCACTTCGTCAGACGCTTTGAAGATAGGAAAGTTACAGAGTGGGAGGAAATTAAATGCAGGGGAGTGTATGACATAGCATCAGGTCAGGCTGTAACAGCAAATCAAAATAGATGTTAGGATTCAAAACACTGGGGAACAGCACATAGAGCAGGGGGAGGTCAAATCACTTGTTGTAATGCGAGAAAAATCCATAGTCCCTGTTTAACCCCAAGACAACTGAGTCAAATTTGCATATAAGTTTGAGTACTGCAGACTCTCTTTGAAGCTGTGATTTGTTATTCATCTGTTTCAACACAGCTATTAACAAGTCGTCAAGGGAGTGAGCAGGGAGATTGAAGTGTTCCCCTACAGGTTTTGCAGTGTTGCAATTTCTGATGTCAGATTTGTGTCCATTGATTCTTTGGCGCAGAGACTGTCCTGTCTGTCCAATATATAAGGCAGAGGGGCATTTCCGGCACATGATGGCATAAATCACATTGGTGGATGAGCAGGTGAACGAGCCTTTGGTGGAGTAGGTGGCTTGATTTGGTCCTGTGATGGTGTCTTCAGTATAAATATGAGGACAAAGTTGGCAGCGTGGTCTGTTGCAGGGATATGTTCCTGCTTTAATGTTTCTGTTCTGTGATCTGTAGTTGCTGGTGAGTATCCATTTAAGGTTGGGGGGCTGTCTGTAAATGAGGAGAGGTCTGTCTCCCAATGCTTGAGAGAGTGAGAGATCATTTTGTAGAATAGGCTGTAGATCTTTGATGATGTGCTGTAGAGGTCTGACTTGGGGGTTGTATATGATAACTGGTGGCGTTCTGTTTTGTTTTGTTTTTTCCCCTTGGGCTTCTCCTGTAGTAGTTGACTTCTGGGTACCCATCTGGCTTTGTCAATCTGTTCCTTCACTTCTGCAGGTGGGTACTGTATATTTAAGAATGCTTTATAGAGATCCTGAAGGTATCTGTCTCTGTCTGAATGATCGGAGCAAATGCAGTTATATCTTAGGGCTTGACTGTGTAGACAACGGATCATGTGGTGTGTCCTGGATGAAAGCTCGAGGGATGTATGTAACTATAGGGATCAGTAAGTTTTCGGTATAGGGTGGTCTTTATGTGCCCATCACTAATTTGCATTGTAGTATCCAGAAAGTGGATCTCCTGTGTCGAGTGTTCCAGGCTAAGTTTGATTGTGGAGTGGAAATTGTTGAAATCTCTATGGAAATCTTCAAGGGCATCCTTACTGTGGGTCCAGATGATGAAGATGTCATCAATATAGCGTAAGTAAAATAGAGGTGCTTGGGATGAGACGTGAGGAAGTGTTGTTCTAAGTCGGCCATAAAAATGTGGCATATTGTGGGGCCATGTGGGTACCCATAACAGTGCTGCTGACTTGAAGGTATAAATTATCTTCAAATCTGAAATGGTTGTGGCTGAGTACAAAGTCACCCATAGTCACCCAAGTACAAAGTTCAGCCATAAGTTTTGCTGTGGCATCATCTGGGATGGTTCTTCGAATGGCTTGTGATCCATCTTTGCGTAGGATGTTGGTGTAAAGAGCCTCTACGTCCATAGTGGCCAGGATGGTATTTTCGGGAAGTTCACCAATGGATTGGGTTTTTCTCAGGAAATCCATCATGTCTCAAAGATAGCTAGGCATGTTGATAACATAGGGCCTGAGGAGAGAGTCCACATAGCCAGATAATCCTGCTGTAAGCATCCGATTTATTCATGAAGACAACAGCGCCTCCTTTGTCAGCCTCCTAAATAATGTCAGAGTTGTTTCTGAGGCTCTGGCAGCCTGCATGGTTGAGGTTATGGTGTAAGGGATGTTGTTTGTCCACGATTTCAGCCTTTGCCCAGTGGCAGAAGCAATCTATATAGAAGTCTAGTATGTTGTTCTGACCATCAGGAGGAGTCCACATTGAATATTTTTTCTTGCAATGTTGGGAGGAAGGTATCAACAGGTTATTTGACCTCACCTTCCTCTATGTGCTGTTCCCCAGGGTTTGAATCCTAACATCTATTTTGATTTGCTGTTACAGCCTAACCTGATCCTATGTGATACACTTCCCTGCATTTAATTTCCTCCCATTCTGTAAGTTTCCCATCTTCACTGTCTGACGAAGTGGGATTTTTCTCCCACGTAAGCTCATGCAATAAATAAATCCATTAGTCTTTAAAAGTGCCACTGTGATTCTTTGGTAATGTTACAGGTAAACACAAAGTCATTTCCTGTAATGGCAGATAAGCATCACTGCATCCCTCTTTGGTGGTGAATTTTTAAATAAGTACGACCAATCTGGCAGTCTATTTTCCATCTTGATCTAAAATCACAACACAGATAATAAAGAATACTGGGGGGTAAGTGGTCAGGCTCAAATAAAGTTAATTCAAGAATCTGTAGACATTTAGCAGAATGGGCTCTTTTACAAGTCGTGAGCTTGGTCGTTTAGTGACGGTGGCTTCTAGAAGAATGGTTGGTTTTGACTAGATTAGTGCATAATCTGTAATGTTTAAAAATAGTCTGCTGGTGTTTTCTAGATAAGGGGCGGAGCAAGAACTGTGCTTTTTAAAGTAAGATCAGTGCCTAAGTACAATTTTAAATCAAAATCATTAAATGTTAAATCACAGGATTAGAGGGAACAACAAATTGAATGCAGTGGACTCTTCCCCCAGAGAACCGAGAAAGCTCATTGACAATATCTTTGAAACCCAGCAATAAATTAAAGACAATATCTTTGAAACACAGCAATAAATTAACAGCTGGATTTAAGTAGATGAGACTTAACATTAATCAATAATAGAGGAGATTGTAAGAAACTGAATGTGCTCAAAAGAGAAAAAGGTAGCTAAATGCTGAGTGCAAGCCAAATAGCTTTAATAAAGAGCGTCCGTTCTTTGCACTTGACCACCAAGTCAAACTTCAGATTTATTCAGTTAAGGGGGAGGAATTAAACAACAACTCCCCCCCCCCCCCCCCACACACTTTTTATTACTCTGCCCCAGAAGTCTCTATTGTCAAGAAAGCAAGAGTTCTTTTCTATACCCACTTGCTGAAAAGTATGTCTGCATTCAGTAATTGCAAGTGGTATGAAAATGTCTTTAACCTGACAACCCTCTGAAAACTGTACCCGTCATGCATCAAGCAAAGGTTAAAATAAAATGCCAAATGCTAATGGTCCTGAACCTAAACAAGGAGCCCCATGATGGCAGAGACTACTTCAAGACTACCATATGCCAAGTCATGTAGGTTTGTGTCAATCTAACAACAGTCTCAGCAGACAGGGTCATTTTTGACTTGTTCTGGTACCTAGAGATGCTCAAATGAAATTAGTGAAAATAGAATTTAGCCCCAACCAAAATCATTAATAAACTGTGCTTCAGCATAATCTATATCAATAATTTGCAACCTGTGGCCCAGGGCCCCAAAGTGGCCCACCCCTTCCCTCTCCCTGTCTGCAGAAGGGAGCTGCTGCCTAAGGACCCAGGCACAGTACGTTGCCACAGGGCTACTATACTGCTGCAGGCTCCTTGCTGCATCAAAGAGGATGGGAGATCAGCATTCCCCTCCCTTAGCTCCAACAGGGAGCACAGCAAAGTGCTCTGCCTGGATCCCTAGACACTGATCTTCTGTCCCTCTGGCTGCAGAAGGGAGCCACTGCCTAGGGACCCAGATGGAGCGTACAGGGCTACAGATGAGTGAGGTCTCTCTGCTGCAGCCAGGAGGACAGAAAATCAGCAAGGAGGCATCCTCCTCTCTGAACTCCTTTTATCTGGCTACAGTGAAGGAGTAGGATGGGAGTCAGAATAGCCAGGACCGGCCATGCTTGAGAGGGACAGGGCTCTAAAAATCAGTACCTGGTGATTTGGCCTGTACTTAGAGGCCATGCACCATGACTTAGCTGCCAGGACATGTGCTTCCGTGTGTTGACAGTTACTCTACACTAGTGCTTTGTCTGTGAGCATGTGACATATTGTGAGTCATTTGTAGGTTTAGAAAAGTGAATGTAAAAATGAGCAAAGTAGCATAAAAATATTAATTTTGAACATGTAGTGATTTCAGTGCTTATTTTGTGGCCCCTGACCCAAAAAGGCTGGGAACTGCTGATCTATATTCTTCATCTATATCTTGGGTATGATCTTTGAAGAAGATTAAACTATGCAGAAAACTTGCAGGATAATAAATAGGCCAAATTTGAGCAAGAGTGATCCAAAGAAACATTAGAAAAGATAAAAAAATATTATAAATGCTTATGTGTTATGGTTGGTTTCACAGATCTGTTTGTAGATTTGCCTGTGAAGATTAAGAGGTATTTGAAATGATGTTAGAAGACAAATACAACAGTGTGTAAATGAAAAGAGTATTATGTTTTTATAACTTTGTTGTTTGCCATATGAAAACAATTAAAACAAAAAGATACAGGTATTGTACACTTGTGTGATGGAGGTTACTGTATTCAAAACCATCTAAGTAAAAGACGTGTTCTTAATTCAGGTCAGCTAACTCACATTAACTAACCCAGGTTAAAACAGCAGTGAAGAGACAAGCAACTCAGGTTTTAACTCATGTTAACACCTTGAGTTCAACCACAGTCTCTTCAATAGGCTTTAACTCAAGTGACCCATGTCACAAACGAAACTGTTGTGTTTTCATTGCTATTTTAACCCAAGCAAGGTAACATGGGTTAGCTGAACAGACTTTAAAAGACACCTTCTGCTTGCAATGTAAACATACCCGTGGCAACTCAGGATTCACAGCACGCATTCTACTGACTTACAGTGGGATTTTTGCTCCTAAGTCACTTAGGTCTAGAGCCTCAATGATTTAGGTATCTAACTCCCATTGATTTCAATGAAGCTAGGTCGTTAAATACCTTGGAGGATCTGGGCTCTTATGAAAATCCCAGCTCAAATGGACTCAGTGTTGGATTTTCAAAAGCACTCAGAGCTGGCTTGCTTCAGTGAAGTCTCTCATAAAAAATGTAATGGGAGTAAATAGCATTAGGAGAATGTTTAGAGCCTCTGAAAAGGCACTCTTTAAGCTCCTAAATCAGTGGCAGAACTGATACAGGGCTGTTTGGAAAAGAGGATGGGGAACAGCGCACCTTGGCAGCCTTTAGGTGTAGGTGTGGTGTCTTTTCACACAGGGCTGGAAAGCAAACCCACCCCACACTCACCTGGCTGCAGCAGTTCCAGTTCTGCAGAGGTAGGTCCAGCTCCCCGCGTGGGCCTTCCAATGTGGTGCCTGTGGTCTCAGTACTATGTAACCCTGGGCACCATGTCGCAACACCACTCATTAAGATGTAGCCTGGTGCCCCTCCATCTTGACTGAGGGGTGACCAGGCAAAATCCGAATGGTGCTTTGTAACCTCATGCACAGTGTCAATAGCCAGAGTGAGGAGCTGGGGCCAGCCCTGCAGGACAGGAGCTCCTACTACCAGGTGAGTGCAGGTCTCTTGCGTCCCTGTCATGGTTCTCAGGGTAACCAAGTCTATAAATAATCTTGTTACCCCCCTGCCTCCAGCAAGAATGACTCTTCCATGGTTGTCAGCTCCCTACCATCACCAGCCCTTCAGCCACTCAGGCACTTTTCTCTGGGCTTTGCCAGCTGTCTTTACTGTGCAGTTTGCTCTCCAGTGCCCGAGTCCCTTTGAATTCTACCCTTGAGATATCCAACACAGGACACTGGCCACCCACAGAAATCCCAGATCCTCTGCCCTCAAAGGAGCAATGTACCCCAATTAACTAGCTTTACCCTAAATCACCACTTCTCTAAACCATACGGCACTTGTGAGCACTTACAATAAAACAAAAGCAGATTTACTTACGAAAGACTAGAGGTACCACTAGAAATTAAGAGTGATAGAAACAAATAGTTACAATATGAAACAAAGTCATAAAACATAAACCAGGATATTTTACTTCTTAGTAATAGCTTACCTTTCCTATCAATAAAGGTTTTCTCTCCAGAGGTCCATCTGTTGCAGAGCTGGCTGGCTTCACAGAAGCCATGATCCGATTTTTCATGAGAACATCTGTGCTCCACAAGATGTCTCCTCAGTGAATAGATCCCATGAGTCTTTCCCCACTCGGAAACAACATTTTCTTTATTCACAATTCTCTGTTCTGATGATTCTTTTTCACCTTCCTAAGTTGTCAATAGTTTGTGGTTGGCGCTAACGGTTTTTCATTCTAAGTACTAGAAGGAGCAAGACCATTGTGGAGCATTGGGCCAAAAGAAAACTCATGAGGTTCAACAAGGACAAGTGCAAAGTCCTGCACTTAGGACAGAGAAATCCCATGTACTGCTACAGACTGGGGACCAATCAGCTAAGTAGCAGCACTGTAGAAAAGGACCTGGGGGTTATGGTGGACGGGAAGCTGGATATGAATCAACAGTGTGCTCTTGTTGCCAAAAAGGCCAATGGCATATTGGGCTGCATCAGTAGGAGTGTTGCCAGCAGATTGAGGGATGTGATAATTCCCCTCTATTCATCACTGGTGAGACCACATCTGGAATACTGTGTCCAGTTTTGGGCTTTCCACTACAGGAAGGATGTTGACAAATTAGAAAGAGTCCAGCAGAGGGCAACAAAAATGATTAGGGGGTTGGGGCACATGACTTACGAGGAGAGATTGAAGGAACTAGGCTTATTTAGTCTTCAGAAGAGAAGACTGAGTAGGGATTTTATAGCAACCTTCAGCTATCTGAAGGGGTGCTCCAAGGAGGAGGGAGTTAGGCTGTTCTCATTAGTAACAGAGGACAGAACAAGGAGCAATGGTTTCAAGTTGCAGCTGGGGAGGTCTAGGTTGGATATTAGGAAAAACATTCTCACTAGGAGGGTGGTGAAGCATTGGAGTGGGTTGCCTAGGGAGGTGGTGGAATCTCCGTCTTTGGAAACATTTAAGGCCCAGTTAAACAAAACCCTGGCTGGGTGATTTAGTGGGAGTAGTCCTCCTTTAGCAGGGGGTTGGACTTGATGACCTCATGAGGTCCCTTTCAACCCTAAGATTCTATAGGACTAGGTAACTGAGCTTGCAACATCACCAGCTAACCAGGGTGGGGAACAGCTCATTCTGGTTTGAATGGGCCATCAAATAGATATTAGTTTCTGGTGACCAACTTCTACTCCAAGTCCATAAAGTATACTTTTGAAATAACTACATTATTCCTTAAATATTACCCCTACACATATCTTGCCATGATTATTTATCTTGACAAGTGATAAACTTTCTGTAGATGCCTTACATGTTACTCTTTATGGAGAACTATCCTGCAAGATATGTTTAGTGTAGTAAGTTTTTCAGGTCTGAGACAAGAATTATTTGCAAAGGACAGAGGGACCCTTTGCCAAGAAGCTTTGCTGTCATAGTAACCAATCCCCACTTCCTTCCCACCCCTTCTAGACACTGATTATTAGCATCGTGAAGCCATGATGGAGGGCTCTTGGTGGCCAGTGTCCCCATAGACATTGTCCCTCCCTCTCTGTTACAAAACGTTGTTCAGCCACTGTCCTAAATAATCATTTAGGAACCTACAACACAGGCCAACACACATTTCACTCAGTGAATCTATTAGTCACAGTTTGGACGGTATTCAATTGGAGGCTGCCTTTGTGTGAATTAATGAAGGGGGAGGAAGGGATTGAAACCTTGTTACATGCACAATCCTCAAGTTTTGCACCTTCTGTTCTTCCTTTGACTTCAGAGGAAGCATAGGGCTTCAAGACTGAACCCTGTTATAAAACTCTGCAGTCTAATTCCACCAGGTGTCAGGAAATTTTTTTCCCTCCTTGATTCACCACTCAATAAAGGTTGCATAAAATGACACTCATGATACCAAATTAGGTCCCCAAGCTTTTCTTAAGATGTGAAAAGGATATGTTCTGAGCCAGAGAAATGTCTACGATAAACTTCACTATCCGTATTGCAAAACCAGAAGACCTCAAAATTGTTCTCTGTGGCACAAACGTACATTAGCTTTCTCTCTGTTCGCACCAGGAGCTGGGGCTCAAAAAACTCTTTTTACTTTCAGAACTGATGCAGCAAGCCCTGAGGTCCTGGGAGTCAGCAAAAGCCCTGGCACAAATTAAGCCCTGGGCCAGCACTCTTTCTGCTACCTCTGCCATGGATGCTCTGCAGTCATGTAGGGCCCAATTTTTCACAGGAGGATGTCAGGCTTCTGAAGACTTTAAGGCAGCAATTAGTATTATGTAGTGGCTCGTGAGTAAAAAAGGACCTCCTGAGAATAGAAAGGGGCTTCTCCAGCTTAAGGTAGCTGCAGAGATAGTAGCTGACCTTTAACTATTTACAGACAATCATAACATCAGAATTCCAGAGCACTCAAAAAGCCCAGCATGCAGGAAGCAAGACCCAATGTAACCGAAATGCCTGTGGATAAGCAGCAGGGTGCACCAGGGCAGAAATATTACTAATATCAAGCTCCAATAAATTATAACAGGGTAAGCAAATCAGACACTGTGAAATACTGCCTAACATTCAAGTCCTTCTCCCCAGCAATAATGGCCTCTTGTACATAGATCAGATCTTAAAGATATAGTACACACTTCAAGACCCTTAACAAGCTTCTTATCTGAAACACTAAGCACAAGCTCTCTTTATAACATTGTATTGCTTTTTCTGAATTAATTTACTAGCATCCAATATTCAAATGTTGTAACTGAGCTATTTTAAATCTAAGCAGGCCTCTCCAAGCTTGAGAAAGAGAAATTCATGCTTTGGCAAACTCTTCCAACCCCATACTTGCTACACAACTGATCACAGTCCAGCTCCATTTCCTCACACTAGAGGGGAGACCCCCGCACTGCACACTTGGCAGAGTGCTCAGCAAAGTATCTGTTCAGATCTTGAGAATCCTGGCAAAATACAAAAACCACCCTGCAGAAATCTACAAATTATTGAAAACTGCTCTGCAGGAATCCAAAACTCTTCAGCTGAGGGTGTTCAGTAATTGAGTGCTCATAACTCGGGGGCTCTCCCCAGTTGCTAGCCAACACATAAAGCAAAATAGTAAAAACAAATCAACCAACCAAATACACCCACCCTAAAATAATTTACTAGGTAAAAGCCACACACACAAAAATCTCATGTATGTGCCTTACAAATGTTTTTCATTCATCAGGACTCATGTTCAGCTGGTGTAGATCAGCAGAGCTTCATTGAGATCAATGGCAGTCAATGGTTCAATGTGCCACAGAAAGTTTTTGACCTCTGTTAGTAGTGATAGTTCCTTTCCTCGTGGTTAACTTACTGAGCACACAGCTATGACCAGGAGGAACCATCTACAGCATTCAAAAAACACCCCATCATTTTGGGAAGGTTTCAATGAATGCAACAGGTCCTCAGAAGCGTCACATGGAAATACCACTGCGTGTTGCTCTTGGTGGTTAAGGCAGAAGCCTTCTCAATGGAGGAAGCAGATGTCACAACGTGTCATAATGCTAGCAAATGTAAGGAATCATTTCTGAAGCTACTGAAGTGGGTGGTTGAAGGGTTTTTTTTGTTTGTTTTTGTCCAGTCCTGCAAATGTCTAACATATTATCCTGGATGATCAAGCCAAACTTGGCTAAAGATGAGCTCATTCTTCTTTCTAAACCCTCTCCATTCCTACCCTTCCTGTCAGCTTGGACACCACTACCACTCAGACTCAAAATCCCAGGATCATCTTCAATTTCAAACTCTTTCAGGCTGTTACAAAGTTCAGACAGTTCTTTCCCCGCACTATATGAAAGGCCTGGTCCTTCTAGTCCACTGCCCAAAACATCTGTCTACCCCTACCACCTCATTTACTGCAGCCTCCTCATCTCCGGCCTTCCTGACACACCTATCATTCTCCTCCAGTCTGTCCAAAGATCAGCTGCTAAGAATGTCTTTCTTGCTATTGACCATAGCACCGTTCCTCTCCTGGCCTTCCAGCTCCTACTAGCTTCTCCTATTCACAGTCACAGCCTCATGGTGCCTCTTCCCTGCTTAAATATCAAATCTTGTTTCTTACTGCAGCCAGTCCTCACTTCCTTTCCTCTAGCAAGGACGGCCTCATCGTCCCTCGGGCTTCTTCTCTCCACTCCCACATTCATACCTTCTTCCACACTTGGAGTATCTTCCCAGTCCCCTCATCAAGACCTGTCCCCCGTCCCCTCCTTCAAATCAACCCTAAGTCCCTAAACATTCACATTTTCCTGAAGACCCACAGTATCGGAATGGTAAATGTTTCTGATGATTTTAAGAAGCAATTCCTTTGTCAAGGACCCATAATTGAACGCAGATCCAACTCACTGTGCGTAGCTGATTCCGCTAATGAACCTGGCTTCCTGATTGTGCCTGCTGGAATCCACGGCCATTTTTAAAGCCTGCAGCAGGCTGTGCAAAAGCATCCTATGCCTGGAGATGTGTTTTTGGTTTCACTTCCTGCTTTCTCCTGGCCTTTGTTCCTGCTTCCTGGCTCTGCTTTGGAGTTCAGCTTCTGACCTAGCTCTGACCCTTGGCTCCTGGTTCGTAGCTCTGACTCTGACTTGAGTTAGTAATTTGGTGCCTAATTTAGGCTCAGGCTCCTAGGTCCAGTCACCCTGTTCCAACCATTAAGCAAGGTTTCCCACAGCCTGATCAATAACAATCTTTTAGCTAACACCTCTTTGTTTCTCCTGTTCTTTTTAAAGCTGTGTAAATCAATGTCCAGTGGGCCATTTTCTTATTTGTTCAGTTCCAACAATGAGCTTGAGACAATACAAGACTGCCCTGAACAATTTAAGAAGTCCTAATGTAAGTCAAGAAGACTCCCAATTTCATTCCTAGTGCAATGAATATGTGAAACACTTTTGGAGAAAACCATTTCTTAACTTAGCCCACATTAGAATCTGGGCACAATGGGAACTTTGCCACTGCATCCCTCGTGGGTTACTAAAATTAATTCTGGGACATTTCCATTTATCTTGGTCAGAAGAAATTAGTTAAAAGATGTAAGTGGTTTCCAGAGATGTAAGACCAAATCTGCTAAAATTTGAATTAAGAAAATGGTTTAACTGCTACCCTTGGAAACAGCCACAGAACTGAAAGTCAAGTTGTATTCTTTGGCACTCATATCATCACCAACGGCAACAAAGATGATAGAAGTTAAATTGTGCCCTTGGTAACACCCATCAAAGTAGTATCTAGATATTAGCTACTGTAGAGCCTCTCCAGGTTGATGTTGGTGTAAATGAGATTTAGAATCTGATTTCAATACTAGAAACAAACAACTAGTATTTGCCAATTCCAAAATTTGATATTGGTAAATAGTCAGCAGGTAGTTTGGTCAAACAGACTATGGGTTATTTGGGAATTGTTTTCTTTCACTATTTGCTGTTTGAAGTGTGGTTGATCACACGTGTTGGTTCTGTTCCCTGATAGGATGACTTTTTTTTTTTTTAAATGACAAACAGCAAATAAAATGGTTCCTTTTGGTATTCCTGAAGTTAGGATTTACAGACATCTTAAAAGCCCACAAATAATGAGTGAAATGACCTTATGAATAGCAATGGAATGAATTAAATTCAAGTTGTTTATTAGGGAATATTTATAGGGAATAAATAGGGAATAGGAAACAATTTTATATATACATATATTAAGGAATCTATTGGGAATAGGGAACAATTGGTTTTTTATTAGGGAATATATTTGTGAATCTGATTTTTCCCCCCAATGATTTGACTAGCTTTACCCAAAATATTAGTGGCCTTTAATACTCAAGCAACCATGCTCAAATCAATATATTTACTCTTAAAAATATCGGTGTATGTGGTTAAACATAAAGGGATTAAAGAAAAGTCATAAGAGAAGGCCGAGTCTTTTACTGGCCAAAGTAGAGGTAACATAAGGAGGAAGGAAAGAAATATGAAACTGAGCAGCTGTAATCTTACATCCTAGGTTGGTCACCAGTTACTATAATCGGTATTACAATGTCCAGAGCAGTCGATGGAAGGGAGATCTCTAAAGATAAATAAGGTTTAGCCATGTTGCCTTACCTATAGCCTTAATTAAATGTGTATTAGTGCCCTTAATCATGCAAGTATATATTAGAATATTACTTTGTAAATGAGTACTGATTCAAAAAAACCTCAGAACTTCTGCTCATGAATAATTTATGTCATATCTACAACAATCAGGGCTGGCCTGACCATATACATGAACTAGGCAGTCATCTAGGGCGCCAGGCTTTAAAGGGCGCCAAATTAGATGGAAGTGAAAAATCAATCTCCCTCTCCCTTTCCCTCCTCCTCCCGCCATTGAAGCAAGAAAAGCATCCCTCAGTGACATGACACTAGTTTGGACAACATGGATTGATATTGTAGACAGTAAATCAGTCATACTAATGAACAATGTGATGATTATAATTGTTACACTGGCAGGTTATTGTGAAAGAATTCCTTTTAATTAGCTCAGCATAGATTATATATGTTGCAAAAACAGCTATGCTAGAATGTCTCCCTTGTTCATTTTAAATCCCTTACAATATTACACGCTCTGGGCTTTTTCATTTCATTTTAAGAGGCACTGCAATTTAGCCAGAAAAAAAAATAGTACAAAAAGCATGGGTGCCTGCATTTATAAGCCTACTTGATGGGAAATGGAGGGAAATTGCAGGAATTTTCTTTTTAAAAAAGGGTATTAAACAAAAGGCTAAATTCAGAGTGAGGTAGCATGGACCTGCATTGCACCAGGGAGTGCTGGGGCAAGAGAGAAATGTACTTCAGGAGATTAGTTCTCTTCCTCTGTTCCATGGTGCTCAGGTTGGTGGCACCTGCTCCCCAGGCACATTTAGGGCTATTTACACCCCAGGGACTGCCACCGTCCTTAGCATCATCACTAGGTCTTCAAATTTTGTCACCAGTCTCATCATATTTGATATTTTTCCTTACAGCCCCAGATCCTGGAGTCTGGCGATAACATGAGGAGCTCAGCTTGAAGTTAAATATATAAAGGAGGCTTCTATCAGTCTTGAATGCAGACGAAAGTGCATTAAAAAAAACCCTCTAAAAACCTCAAAAGCCAGGGGGTGGGGAGGAAGACCCCATTTTTAATTGCATGATTTAAAGCCAATTATGATTTTTTGTGGGCCTGACTTATTTTTGGAAATGATGGTGTTGGACAATACTACTCTACTCTTGTGCAAGGTATGCAAAATGCAGAAGGCTTTTTGCCCTTCCAGTGCACTAGTGTGAAGGCAAGGACAATCTGGCCCTATTTTGGTCACTCAAATAAAGCATTCATGAGCAAGACTGATCTGATTACCAACGATGAAAATCTGAATAACTTTCAATATACCGTGTAGGACTATGTCATTATCAGTGACACAAGAAACCCTCATTGGCAAGAAGGCTTTGACCCTTTAATGTGTAACATCCACTCTGTATGGGTGCGTCTACACTTACAAATTAAGTCGACTTAAGCAGGCTTAGATCGACTTACTTTAATCCATGTTTACACTGGGCTTTCCTTAATTCGACTTCAGCTGCTCCTTAAATTGAATTAAGGAAAAACTAGTTCAAATTAATAACACCTCGTTATAATTCGAACTAGTGTCTAAGTAGACTTTATTAAGTTGACTTAGCCAGTGTAGATGCCCTAAGTCGACTTGGGCCCCTGCTCCGTTCTCCCAGACCCGTGACTTCCCTGCCAGGGGTACCGTGGTCCTGTGGAGAAGAGCTCCCCAGCCAGGGCTTCCCGGCAGCTGGAGTGCGGTCCCATCCAGAAGGGAGCCGCAGGGCTCCCTTCTGGCTGGGACCTCTGGGGTGCCGGCAGAAAAGAGCCCACACTCCCTTCTAGCTAGACCCCCATGGGTCCCAGCAAGAAGGAAGCAGTGGCTCCCTTTTTGCCAGGACCTGCGGGGGTCCCAGGCAGAGGGGAGCCGCCGGCTTCCTTCTCCTCGGGACCACTTGATCCTGGCTAGAAGGGCTCCCTTCTGCCCGGGACCTGAGCAGTCCCGACCAGAAGGGAGCCGAGTGGTCTGGGGCAGAAGGGAGATGCACGCTTCCTTCTCCCCCAGACCGCTCCGGGGCTTGCTGTCTCGGGGAGAGCCAGCCCCATGCAGAGCTGGCTTTCCCTGGACCTAACTAGTCGACTTAGAGAGTCTAGTATAGACTAAGTCCAGTTAGTAAGGCCCACTTTAAGTTGACTTAGGAGTCCTGTGTGTCCTTATTAGAGTTGACTTGTTTAAGTTGACCTAAATCCCTAAGTGTAGACATAGCCTATAATATGCTTGACCCAAGCAGGAGTGATAAGCAAACTATGTTTAAACATCCCATTAGACAAGGAAATTTATGGTTCAGCTGGACACTTTTGGGTTACAATTTGGTTAATATAATAGTACTTTTCAAAATCTGTCATATATGGTGGCTTAGACAAAATTGACTCCTGAATGTACTAACACTGTACACCAGGACTCAAAAGTTTCCTGAAAAATTATTAATGTGGATGAGATCTTATTTTCATCGGCAATGGGTACACTAGTGTCAAGACTAAAGTCAGAGTGGCAGCCCAAATGTTAAAGGGAGGGCATCTCTTCTGAGCACCAAACACTGAAGTTGTGTTTATCATGCAAGAGAAAAACCCATCAGCAATAATTTACAGTATTAAAATTTATGGGATTTACCTACAAAACACAGTAAGTGAGCATCCTTCAACTGCAGTAGGAGAAGCAATTTCTTCCTCCTACTTAACTTCAACATCAGCACTTTAGAAGAAAAGTGCTATAAACATATTACTTTTTGTCTTCCTCAGACAGTGTACAAAGTGTTGTAGAGACAGTTATTAAATAAAGCACATTTTACAAACAAAACACAAAGGAACATACATCTGAGGATAAATGTATCTCCAGGCACAGTTTAATTTTCTGGCATACTGTGGTTGTCTGGATGATAGTTAATACAGCTATGAATATGACATTAGCATCTCATTTACTTGAGCAGACTTTTGGTTTATCATTATTTTTCAGCAGCCTTTGCTAACCTGTTTTTGAACTGCTGCTTGCTTCTTTAGTAACATATGTATGCAGCAAGCAAAGAATAGGGCACAAAACTGGGAATCTGGAGAACTTTTTCTGTCTCAGTTTCCTTATATGTAAAGTATTATGAAAAATGTTGACATCTGGAGGAGAGACTAGATTCTCGTGAATGCACGGCCCATAACACACAGCCTCCTAGGAGAACTTGAGTCCTAAACCCATACTTTCTTCAACCTTGATCTAGGTTATTCTGGCCTCCTCAGTATAGTTTAGGCTCCCAGGTTTGCCTTGTGATTACAGCTGGATGGAAAGAGTTCCACGGGAAAATTTCCAATAGCAAATGCCATTTTGTCATAATGAAAACTTTCTGCAGGAGTGGGTCCATCTGAAATTTTATTTTTCAAAAGACTGGGAAAAGATGATGATGTGGGTAAGACACATGAGGCAATTATCCCTTGGTGTGGTGAGGCCTCAGCTGATGTCGTGTGTCCGGTTCTGGAGGCCACACTTTAGGAGGCAGATGGATAAACTGGAGAGCCAGGGGAGAGCAATAAAAAATGATAAAATGTTTAGAAAACCTGATATATGGGGAAAGGTTAAGAACCTGTGTATGTTTCGTCTTGAGACAAGAAGATTGAAAGGGAATCTAAACTTCAAATATGTTAAGAGGATGGAAACAAAAATGTTCTCCATGTCCACTGAAGACAGGACAAGACGACAAGAAGTAATTGACTTATCTGCAGCAAGGGAGATTTAGATTAGCTATTAGGGAAAACTATGTAACTATAAAGGTTGTTGAACTGTGGAATAAGCTTCCAAGGGAGGTTGTGGAATCCCCTTCATTGCAGATTTTAATATTAGATTGAACAAACACCTGTCAGGGTCATCTAGGTTTACTTGGTCCTGCACCAGCACAGTAGCTATACGGGATGACTTCCAGCCCTACATTTCTATGATTAGCAGAATGGAATATTTCAAATTTTTTTTGTTTCAAAATGACTACATTTTGAAAAGCATCTCATATCATGTATATTATCAGTTACAATATCAAAAAGTCAATAAGACTAAAACATTTTGGTTTAATCTAAACAATATTTCAATTGACCAAATATGAAATCATTTTGAAAATTCTGCTTTGCAGGGCATTTCAATTTTTTGTTTTTGTTGTTGTTCCAAATCGGAAGAACAAGATTTTGGAATTTTCCATGGGATGGAAATTGACTTCATCAGCACTAATGAATGACAACACACTTTTTAAATAACAAATGTTACACAGATTGATGTATCAATCTAAAATAAAAGGATTGTACAACTTCCCCTAAACTTTGTGTATGTCAATCCTTTATTCTAGAAATGCATTTGGTTTATGTCTGGTGGGACATTCACTTCCCAGATTTATCTGTGTCTTTCAAAGTGACATCAGGTCCGAGAGAACAGTAGTAAAAATGGACAATCTCAGTGTGTATTTTAGAAAGCAAAGTTCTGTTTGCTAGAATTGATTTTCCTTATATTTTTCTCTTATCTTTTCCCAACAAATATGAACATTGTTTTATGTTTCACTATCATTAACTTCCAAACTGACACCATTACTGATAATATTGGGTAAACAGAACAATTCTGATAAACAACATCTTTTGAGGCTCAATTATTCCCCTCACATGCTTCCTTTTTCACACACATGCCTTGTATACCTCCTTCCCCTAGCCTCTGTGTCAGACAGTCTTAAGGTGTCATTTAGGTGGCCTAATTGTTACTTCCAGTTGCAACTCCCTGAGGCAGACGGAAGTAGCTTGTTCTTTCTCTGTCTTTGGTAGCAATAGGTGTGTGGCAGGATGCAAGAGTCTCCTCATTGGGCTGTACAGTCTTGGTACTCTGGTGCTGTCCCAATGCCTGCACAGTATACTTGGAGAGCATTTCTGAAATTCTAGTATCTTCAGAAGATGCATATGAGCATCAGACAGGTTCTAGAATCCTTAAAGAGAACTGCTGCAGTACAGTCAATCATAAAGACTACTGGCTCCCAACAAGTTTCAATTTAGGGATGGGGGAAATGGGGCATTTAGCAACTTTTCAATAGGGAATGAGAAAGCAGATGCTCCCAGGAGAGCACCTAGGTGAGTGAGGTAGAAGAAATGGGCCATATAAGCTGTGGACAGTCAAAGAAAAGTTTCTTTCTTGGGAAGAGTGTTGCATCAGGAGGGCAAATGTGAGACAAGGATGGAACGTTTTTCCATTAGAAAATGCTGATTCAACAGAATCAAACCGTTCCACTGCAATCTCTCAACTGCACATAAATGTTCTATGCAAAGCCAGAAAAATTGCCAGTATTACTGCCAGCCTACCAATCTTCCTGAGATTCACGTTTCCTCTGCTGCCTGCTCAGCAGAATAATATCCCCAAATATTATGGAACTTTGCTACTATAAAAATATAATCTTTGGTTTTTCATCTAGATTCAGGATGAAAATTTTCCCTCCAAAAGTTTTATTTTTCACAGAATATAAATTGTTTCCCAGCCTGCTCTACTATTTAACTCACTTTTTGATCTTCTGGTCTTGCTTTTTTTTTTTTTTTTTTTTTTTAAAGTCCATTATAATACATCCCAAATGCAAAAACACCACCCTGCATCCCTACTTTTTTATAGAATCAATAATGTGCTAGGTTCTTGAGAGACATGTTTATGGGTGAAATATTCCACGCACACATCATGCTACACTTTGAGCATAAAGTCTTTTAATGCTTCCAAAATACAATTGTAATTAAAGCCATTCATTTTTAAAATACTATTGTTCACAATCTGGTACAGCAAACTGTCTAATGAGCAAGTCACCAGCAGGTTCTTCCAACACAGGTCTACTCACAAGCCAGACCAATTTGTAAATTAACCTCAGTTCCGGAGTTGTAATAAAAAACCAGCCTGAAGTAACCCAGGATTAGGGAGAAAACGTTACCCTAGCAACAAATTACCACTGGTTCTGCCAGGAAGGAAGCCACTGATGTTTACATCTGGGTCAATACTTCCGTGCAGCTTTGAAGAATGAGTTACAATTAAAGAAATACACATGAGAAAACATACTTAAGATGAATTCTAGTGTGTATTCCTGCTACAGCCAGAGGTGGGTTTTGGGATAGGCGAAGCAGGTGCACTCCTAGGGCCCCAAGCTGTAAGGGGACCCCTTCCTGCCCCAGAAGCCAGGGCTGCCTCGGTTGGCAGCCAGCAGAGGAGCTGGCCCCTGTGTCCAGGGTTGGTGAGGGGGAGATGGGACTGGAAGTGAGCTGAGGGTTTGGGGGGAGGGGCAGGGCCAGGAATAGCAGCAGGGAGCTGGGGCTGGCGACAGGGGCCCCCATGGGCCTATACAGGGCCCCATGGGTCTATAGGGGGCCCCACACTGTGCCTTTGCCTAGGGCGCCCAATAGCGAAAGGCTGCCTCCGGCTACAGCTAAGGGCATGCTTATGATGTAGTTTATTTTAGAGCGTTATATTTATACGGTGCATATAGAAATACTTGAAGTCAGTGGCTACTTGTATCATTCATTATTATTCCACATCTAGCATACAATATAGGCGCACAGTTTTACCACGGAACAAAAGACTACCTTTTCTAAACTACACCTATTTTGCTAAAAACTATAGAAGGTCTGATCCGTTTGGTCTTTTTCTAGCTAACAGTCCATCTCTCTGCCAAAGAGAGTTGTTCCTTGCAGTGCACTGTCTAGTGTTTTCTGCAGTGTAGTTTTCAAAGTGCCAAGTGATGGGAAGTGGTAGGGACAGCAAAACCAAGAACCACAGCACCCTCTTGATCCAAATATGTGGTTCCTTCAAACCAGGACTGGAGCACACCGGTGGGCCAAGGATGTTTTCTGTGTTACTGCCAGCGTTACTTCTGTGGATAAATACTGAAATAGCCTTTTGTCTCAGGGGTTACCAGTCTGACATTGTTTTACAGGGCTAGGTTCATGACAGAAAATCCCCCCACTAATTGGCTTCTAGTGAATAGACTGAGGCCACATTCCTGTGCTTCTGAGACACAGTATTCTGAAACGTAGAAAGACAACAGAGTCTTGTGGCACTTTTAAAGACTAACAGATTATTTATCGCATGAGCTTTCGTGGGAGAAAATCCCACTTCGTCAGACGCTTTGAAGATAGGAAAGTTACAGAGTGGGAGGAGCGTCTGACGAAGTGGGATTTTCTCCCACGAAACCTCATGCGATAAATAAATCTGTTAGTCTTTAAAAGTGCCACAAGACTCTGTTGTCTTTCTACAATAGACTAACACGGCTACCCCTTTGGATTCTGAAACGTAGTTAAGTCTTCTTCTGTGTACTTGTAATGAAAAGTATTTGTCTGAATACTTAGTTAGAGCCCTTCTAATCTGATTTGCATGCACATAATAGTTTATTTAAGCTATTGTATGACCTATGCTACTGGGAATAACTTTGTAAGTGAAGATAACACAGGAATTATTTAAAAACCGGACAGCTTCTTAGAACAGAGATGGATAATGGGATCACAATTCATAACCAAAACATGTTTATCTGGGGTAGTAAGAAGATTTAATTTCACACCCATTACTTGCAGTCTCCTCATATTTCATATTAAAACACAAGCCAAGGAGGATATTTCCAGTAGCAGTCATGGCTCTTGGCAGTATTATCTCATGTCAACATTAAAAATAATGTGAATTACCAATATAATCAAGACTACATAAAATATTAACTCAGACATTTTCAAAGAGCTACACTGGTTGCAGCATCCCAGGGAGTCATGGAACTAAATTCTTACCTACTGTGTTGAAAAATATTGTTTCAAATTGTCATTTCATTGTTACTTTGTATTCTGCATAGAATTATTTATAGTCAAGTATTTCAACCAGGAACCTGGCAGCCTACTTTCACCATCTCCAACTCAAGGAATACATTCATCACGCCACCGACAATGCACTAACGCACAGATACCTTCCTACTAATGCTACAGGAAGAAAGATTCTACGTGGACTCCTCCTGACGTTCGGAATAACAGACTGAACTTCTATAGAGTATTTCTGCCAGTGCCATCCACAGTCTCAGAAACAACTCTTACATTATTATCAATGAGACTGACAAAAGAGGTGCTGTAGTCATCATGAATAAGTTGGATTACGAATGGGAGGCTAATAAGCTACTCTCCAACAGCACATTCTACAAGCTACTTCTCTGATTCCACTGAGGAATACAAAAAGAAACTTCACCATCTACTCAGTAAACTCCCTGAGTCAGCACAAGAACAAATCTACACAGACAAACCTCTAGCGCCTGACCAGGGGTATTCTATCTGCTACTGTAACCCACGTGCCTAATTAAGGAGAATCTCTTTAAGGGATCTCTTGAGACTGGGTTATTGTTGTTGGGCAGACTTAGCTGCCCAGAGCCAGAAATTTCTGGAAATTGAGTGTGGTAGCTGTGAGCATGCTCCACAAGGTTTTCTGCTGCTGGTGTGGCCAGATGCCATGAAAGCAGCAGTCTGGAGTTGCATGAGGAGAGCCCATGTGCTCAGTGTGTGACTGGGAGAAGCTGAGCCAGAAGTGGACAACAAGATGCTTTCTCCCTACTCTGGAGTCTTTTGCATCAGAGTTTGGGGACATGTATATGTGACTGAGTTCTGGTCAGTGAGCTGACTGGATGGTGCTGGTTCCAGAAGAGAAAGAAAAGCCTACATGGATTTCTACTAAAGATTCCTGCAGCCAAGGAAGAAGGAGCTGCTTCTTTCAACTCAAGCCTTTTCCCTTGAACAGAGAAGGTAACTGAGATTCGGATGAACACCTAAACTTTGGGACTGTTGAGTATCTTTCTCACAGTGTTTCTGTGGGGACTGTTCAGTTTTAAAACATTTTGTTTTCTTAGGATAAGATTTATTAAGTTAGCAGTTAATAAAGTTCATTGTTACATTTGTTCTGAATAATATTTTAGACTGTCTACACTTGTCAGAATAAGTCGACTTAACAGTCGACTTTAAGTCGACCTTGTTAAGTTGACTTAGCATGTCTATACTGTAAATTTAGGTCGACAAAGTCAACTTTGCTAAATCAGCTTAGAGCATCTACACTGGACAGACCCAACAAGGAAAACAAAAGAATGTCACTGGTCATCACCTACAGCCCCAGACTCAAACGTCTCCAGCAAAATCAAAGGTCTACAACCTATCCTGGAAGACGATCACTCACTCTCTCTCAAGCCTTGGGAGGTAGGCCAGTCCTTGCTTACAGAAAGCCCCCTAACTTGAAGGAAAAACACATCAGCAACCACACACCACACAACAGTAAGACTAACCCAGGTACCCATCCTTGCAACAAACCCCACTGCCAACTCTGCTCACATCTCTACTCAAGTGATACCATCATAGGACCTAACCAAACCAGACACTCCAACAAGGGCTCATTCAACTGCACATCTGCTAGTGTGATATATGCCATCATGTGCCAACATTGC
The DNA here is from genome assembly GCA_007922175.1 of Pelusios castaneus. NCBI lineage: Eukaryota > Metazoa > Chordata > Testudines > Pelomedusidae > Pelusios > Pelusios castaneus. The sequence continues at coordinate 1,929,193 of ML685782.1, forward strand.
CCCTCTGCTATACATTGGCCAAAATGGACTGTCTCTATGCAAAAGAATAAATGGACACAAATCAGACATCAAGAATGTCAACATTCAAAAACCAGTAGGGGAGCATGCCAATTTCCTTGGACACTCTATAACAGACATGAAAGTTATCATACTTCAGAAAAAAAAAATCAAAACCAAACTTCAGCATGAAACTGCAGAGCTGTACTTCATATGCAAACTTGATGCTACCAGGCTGAGTCTGAATAGGGACTGGGAGTGGCTAGCTCACTACAAAAGGTAATTTTTCCTCTTTAAACATTCTCACCTTCCCATCAATTGTTGTTAATGGGCCACATCTACACTGTTCGAATTGACCTTGTTAACTCACCCTTCATGTGTATATATACCTAGCATACTGCAGTTTCATTTCTCGATGCCGCTAACATGTTTAAGGTCCATCCCCGGGATGGTATTCATCGGGGGCTGCATGCAGACCGGGGTCCTTTTGGCCATAGAGTTTATACCTCTACCTTTATCTGGTGACTGTTTGGAGGCCTTTATTAAAGCAAAAGAAGTCAGGAGGTATGAGCAACAGAGTATGGCACCGGACCCGCCGATAACCCACACTAATATTAGTAGGATTGGGTGTTTTTCCCATGAAAGAGGGAATACGTGTGAAGAGGGGACAAGGGAAATTAGTGTAACCTTCAGGTGGGCTAAAATTAATTAAATTGCCCTTCTCCAGTGCCCCACAGAAATCATTCCCAACCCCTATGGGGAAAGCAGCTGGAGACCCAGGATCCAGTCTGTACAGGACTCACGGCGAAGCTTACTCAGAGCTACACTCACACATTAAAATACTACTAAAAACAAACATAACAATGAACTTTATTAACTACTAACTAAATAAACCTTATCCTAAGAAAACAAACTACAATTAACCAAGAACAATCCCTTGCATGAAAGATACCCAAGAGTCCCAAAGTCTGTGTGGAGTTCACCCAACTCTCAGCTACAGTCTCTGTTCCAGTGTGGAAGCTTGAGTGGCAAGAAATAGCTGTCCTCTTCTTTCTTTGCTGGGATCCTCTGTAGCATTCCATGCAGGCTTTCTCTTCTCCTCTGCAACTAGCCCTCAGTCCCATATGCATGTCTGCAAGGTCTGTCGCAAATGACTCCTTTACATGGAGAAAACATCTTGTTCGCTCCTGGCTCAGCTCCTCTCCAGAACACTGAGCACATGGTCTCCCCTCAAGACAGCTCCTGCCTGCTGTCTGCTCAGGCTGCTGCTCTCCAGTCATCTGACTGAGAACATCACATCACACCAGCAGGGTACACTGTGGAGCATGCTCAAATTGCTACCACACCCTGCCTCTGGAAGTTTCCAGTTGTGGGTCACTAATCTGCCCAACAACAGTAACCCACCCTCAGCAGGTCTCTCAAGAGATAGTCTTTTCAGGCATATGGGTTACATTCGCAGTGACAAGAGAAATAGCAAAGAAATCACTAGAAGTGTGGTAAGCAGAAGAGCTTTATTTTTCATGGTTATGATTACAAGCTTTGAGGTTTATGCTTCCTGTCCAGACAGTGTGACAGGCAACAGAAACAGAGATACAGAGATGCAGTTATAAAGCAAAGATTTCTGTGTGTATGTCTATGCCTTTCTAAGCGGTTTCTTGCTGCAGCAGTTAAAGAATAGATGTTTGTTACAAGCTTAAATGTGTGCTGAATGTGTGTTATATGCGCATTAAATGGTTTATTTACTAAAACTATTCTTATTATATTGCTGATGCCCCTTCCTTTAAGGAAACAGACAGAGCAGCCCTAAATCAGCCTGAACTCCCAGGCTGGGGTGCTATCTAACTTGGTCCCTAACCTTATCCCTAAATCAGCCTGACCTCCCAGGCAAGGTGCCGTCTAACTTGGTCCCTACTCCGAGACCCGGGGTGCCCTACTTTGATCCCTACTCCGGGACCCGGGGTTCTAAATGCTTCCCGTTACTGTTTGGTTTCCCCAGTAGCTACTATTTTCTATTCTCTGAACCAGCCTTCCTCTAGGCCCAGTGGTTCTTGTTTCTTGTTTGTAACTAGTTACTTACCAATGCTCCCAGCCAACGTGTCAGGTCCGTCTCACCTAGGATCTGGATCGACCTTTCGATTCCGCTCTTCTCGCCAGTCCCTTCACCTGTCCGGATCAGGGTTGCTGACTCGTTCTCCCTCTTGTTGAGGATGAACCCCTACTTTTATAGGGATCAGATCGCTCATGCCCCCACCTTGCCCATGGGAAGCTTCTTCACACCTCTTGGTGGGAAGTCTCGCACCTTTTGCCTTGGCTGGTGGCAAACTTAACACCTTTTGCTTTGGCCGGTGGGAAACTTCACGCCTTTGCTTTAGCCGATGGGAATCTTCACACCTTTTGCTAAGCTTCCGGGCAATTTCGGGGTGCGGGCTCAATGCACCTGGTTCTCAGACGGCCTGAGTTCTTGGCTGTGGTCCAGGGGAGCTTGTTGGAGGGCAGACAAGGCCCATAAGGTTATTTTGGTCTTGTCGTTAAGCAGAATAGGCCATCGAAGTCTGGTTCAGCTATAGTACCTTTAACTAAAACTTATCCTTATACCTAGAACAATTATAAATGCCCCATCTAATCCCATCTACTCCAATTTTCTACAATTTCATATATCTGAAAAAATGGGTTGAAGCCCACAGAAGCTTATGTTTTAATAAATGTGTTAGTCTCTATGGATATGTCTACATTGGAGCTTTAGGTCGACATAAGGAGTGTTAGGTCGACCTAAAGAACCCTGTGTCCACATTGGGCGCTTAATAAGTCAACTTAAGCACTTACTTAAGTCGACTTAATAACACCATCTCTGAATCTCCCCAGCCTCAGCTTTCCCCTTCTCCCCAGTCCGATCTCCCTGGCTGCGGCTTTCCCTCCACCCCAATCTCCCTGCCCGTCCGATTGTCTGGGCCGCAGGTCTCTCCAGCCCAATGGCTGCAGCTCTTTTTCTTCTCTCCAGCCTGACCCATAGTAAATTAATAAAATTACAATATTTCATTTAAACATTTTTATTAAAGTTCAAACGAAAAGAAATCATTTATGCATTTCTTTTGACTTAAGGTACTTAAGCTTGCTGATGCTTCCAGCGCCAAAAAACTGTTGCCCATGAGGCACCATGCCTCACAAATTGCCGCTCAACAAGTACAATATCTTGCTCAGCTGCATTATCAGCTTAGAGGGAACAATGGCCCCCTCCCAGAGTTCCTGGCCACTCCTCCATCGACCTAGCACCTGCCAGTATGGATGCAGGCAGTCGACTGGAGTTTTCAGTGTGGATGCTCTAAGTCGATTTAACAAAGTTGACTTTAAGTCGACTTAATGTCGACCTTGTTAAGTCGACTTAACAGAGCCTCCAGTGTAGACATACCCTATAAGTGCCACAAGAATCCTTATTTGTTTTGCTGAAATAAACTAACAAAACTACTCCTCTGGAAGATTTCACTAAAGTTCTTTCTAGCAGTATGTGCTGTAAAGATTGACTCAACTTCCTGGGCTCACACAATCATAACTTCTTGAATGAGTTGTACTCATGCAAGTCAGGGCAGCATTATCCCATTAATTAGAGCTTGGAAAAAAATTTCATCTGAAATTTTTTTTCCCAGAGAAAACTGAATATTTGGCAACACCACAATATTTTCTGAATTTGCATTGGTTTTACTGAATTATTTGTTTAAAAAAAATCTGAAAAAAACCTCAAAATGTTTCATGATGATATTTTCAAATGGATACATTTTGATTCTTTGGTTCAAAATGACTTTGTTTGGAAGATTTTATTTAAATTGAATGAAAACCTTTAAAAGTGGCCATAGTCGTACTGGAACACTTCATTAAAGCGAACATAAAAAAACCTTCGCTTTTTCAATTCACCCCAAAATTTGAAATTTTGATTTTGAGTCAACCCAAAATATTCTTTCCCCCCCCCCCACCCCAGAATTGCCAGCAAACAAAAACTGCCCAAATCCATTATTCCTACAGCTCTACCAACTATTTTGTTTTACTACAGTAAATTGGGTACATTTTTACATCCAGCAATTCACTTAGACTCAACTCAGCAAGGTATTGAAGTACATGCCTGGCTAGCAGCACTGGAGCAGTCCCATTGATTCCTCTGACATACATGTTTTAAAGGGATTTGGGCCTTAGTGGTTTTTATATTTAGGAAAAATCACTACAGAAATTTAATACATTAAGGCTAATGCAGGTTGTTTGTAATTTGTCTATATAACATCATCCAAGGGTCCCTTAATTACTTTGAGTGGGGGAGTATCAGAGAATTTGACCAATCAAGTCCTCTTTTTAACCACTTTTTCAATCTTAATAAGGTCAATTTCCTCCCATTCTGTAAGTTTCCCATCTTCAAAGGGTCTGACGAAGTGGGATTTTCTCCCACGAAAGCTCATGCGATAAATAAATGTATTAGTCTTTAAAAGTGCCACAGGACTCTGTTGTTTTTCTACAATAGACTTACACGGCTCCCCCTTTGGAACATAACCTGAATAGGATCTGACCCCAGCTACTGTGTGACTACATTAGTATAAACCCACAACACTTTGCATCAGTGGCAGCTATCAGTCCATTCACCACCCACTGGCAGTCTAGGTGAGACAGGAGGGACCTAGTCCTGCCTACCTCTCTGGGCCTCTTCCCAGGGACCCTATGCACCGTGCCTGAGCACCGCCTTGACAACCCACTCCAGTTCAGCATGCAGTTCAGATCACCTGGGCTGTATTCTTGCCTCCCCAGGTACCTGTCACTCTTGTGGCAAGGCTGTGTTTCCATTGAACCATAGCAGCCTGCAGTCCTACCTCCCACAAACAGGCCTCCAGCACACCCTTCCTTCACAAATGTTAAAGGAAGACTGCTCGAAGAGCAGGGGCTGCAGGCGTGCCTTTATACAGGCTGCTGGGCCCTGACTGGCCCTGCAGCCTCCTGCTCCCATTAGCTACATCCTTCTGCAGGGCTTTTGACCTCTTTCTTGCCAGAGTGGGGAAATCACTCTACTAAGTAAAAGAAAACAAATTGGCATCTGTCTGTTTCTTTAATATTTAACCCAATCCATTCTAGTATGAATTGCTATGATTCAATAACTCAAAGCAGGAGTTTGGAGGAGAATTTGACCTCCTTGTGCCCTGTGAAATAAGAAGCCTCTTATTCCTCAAAGATTTTTTGAATAGGAACTGGACAGTATTTGAGATTAAATATGAAACAAAATGCATTGTAGGACGACATACGGAAACACAGGTGTGGTCAAAGCTGGTTCATAAACTGTACTGAGAATGTGAGTCAAATGCTCCTTCTTCCAGAAGGACAAAATGGGCCCTCGTTCTCAGCCTTAATTCACTTTTAATATTGGTATTCCATAAAGCGTAGGAGACCTAATCATGGGCCAGAAACAGCCTGTGCAGCAGCTGCTGTGCAAACCCAGAACAAAAAAAATAGTCCTTGCCACAAAGACCTTATCCTGTGTTGTCTTGATAAATCTGGTGGGTTCAATAAAACTGGACTAATCCCTTATTATTTTCCTATAAGAATTTAGCATGACATCAGGCTATATCTGGAATTCATGGTGCCATGTGTTACTTGGAGACAGAAAACTTCTTCCACTGCTGTTTGACAACACTGAGATTACCTGAGGCAAATCATCACTATTGGAACAGTGATGGTCACCAACATCAGCAGCAATAAAATGTACTGGACTGAAAAGGGATGGTCTTGCAGCCATCCACCACAGGTTTTGATGGAGCAGGTAGATCCTTTTGTAAATTAGTTTCTTTCTAGACAAGTAGAAGGGAGGCAGCTGTGTCCCCACTATGTTTTAATTACCTAAGCGGCTAAAGTCCACCATATATTTTTCCATAGGTCTTCCCTTCCAAGCAGAACTCTCATCCAGCTTTGAGGACCTCTTAGCCCTATAGTATTTCCTCTTTAAATTGTTCTTTTCCCTGGCAAAGGACACTTCAGTCATCCAGGAAAAACCTCCTCAATCCCAGTCACAAACAGGATGAAATGTGCCTTCCTATAACTGCCACACAGACAGGATGGAAGCAGAGCTCCCTTTCTACGGTGTATCTCAGTACATTTTCCTATGAGGGCAGAGGAGGGACAATGTGAAACAAACCTCTTCCCTTCCTCAAACCTGACAGGAATGGAACCCGATAGGTCAAGTGTTAAAGGTCTGACTTCCGATTCTTTTGCAAGTTACTGCCTTGTGATATTGCTGCTATGAAGTCAGCACATGCGTGCACACACATACCTATTTCTAGCCATCTGAAGGCCCCACTAGGCTGCCACACAATTCAAACTATGGGAGTGTGGATAGCAGTGCACACCAAAGTGTTGCACTATATAATGCCCGTGTAGATGCTGTGGGTATAAACTAAAAGGTTCCTAGTTCAGATTAATGCAATTCTTTCCAAGTAGGATTATGTTAATGTGAATTTAGAACCTTTTAGTTTGCATCCACAGCATCCACACTGGGATCTACAGAACAGCATTTGGTGCACACCCCCAGAGTCTGAACAGCAGGGCAGTGTAGATATGGCCTAAGTCTCTGCTCTGCTCTTTATTTTTGCATAAAATACTAGTTTTCAATAAGATTGAAGCTTTATTGACATTGGTTTGACTACACTTGCGTTTTGTCCTTAAACCTGTTCAAGAGACCAAACAACAAAATGTAGCCAGATATTTTGTCAAAAGACAAAGCAGAACAATGCAAAAAAGCAAAGACACATACCCCTTCTTTCTGTAGAACAATTTTCACAGCATATTCACTTTACACGGAAGATGTGGTTCAAAGATATGTATTTCAACCAGTAGTATTTACAGTCTGACTTGACAAGTTACCAAAAGTCTTTACCTTTCACTAAAATCCAACCCATGAATTTATAATAGTTCCTTAACTTGTTGCTTTCTTCTTTTCTTTTGTACTTTCTTACCTCTGTTTTGGACACTATATTCCAAACCAATTAGAAGTAGAGGTTAATCTCAACCTGTGCTAGAACACACCATTCATGTATCTCAGCTTTGAAAGGCTTCCTGTAGTGTAATAGGAAAGTTAATAGCTTTGTAAAGTGTTGCTGGACGCGAGACATGGTGAACAGAATTGTGGAGAGAGCATAATCAATTAATGCAACTTCCCAACACTTATATAAAATGTATGTACAGTAATACACTGTGCAGAACTATTAATGTTGTGTATACTACACCTAACATATATGAATTGACTAATAACCGTAAGTGCCTATATCCCTTTTGAAGATGAGACTTAGGCTAAGTCTATGCTCAAGGTGGCAAAATTGCCACTGTCAGTGTGATCTTTCGGGTTTGATTGAGCGGTCTGTGTAGATGCGCTCAATCAATCTGGAATTTGCCCTAGCAACTCCAGCCTGGAACTGGAGTATCGGTAAGCCAACTGGAAGGCATTTCCAGTCGGCTTAGAGTAGTGTGTAGGGAGTACTTAGTAAGTCACCAGGAGATATGCAAGGTATGTTATGTACCTTGTGTATTTCCCATCGACTGCCGCCGAAAAGTGCGGCAAGTATAGACTAAGGTTTAGGCATTGCAATACAGGGTCTTAAAACACTGAGCCGGTGTGGATACTAGATAAATATTAACATGTACTGTCATGGCATAAGAAATGACACCCCATCTTAAATGGACTTCTATTAAAGTCAATGGCCTGTAGCCCACAGGCTTGTTTTTACTATATTCACTGCTATGTCTTCATTATATTTAACTGTTTTCATTACATTCATCTGTAATGCAAAAAAATCTACAGTATCCTATATCCCGTAAGACATTAGTTAAAGCATAACCTAGCATAAGTGTAGTTAATTAAGCCATAAGCCGTGGCATGGATCAACAGTTACCTTTAGATTTTAAGAACGAAGGAGAGCTTTCTCAATGATAGGAGGTAGAATGTTCCAGTAAGTGCTAACTCAAGGAACATGGAAGCAAATAAGGGTAAATGTGCTTAAGCATGGGGTGGTACATGATCATAAGCTGAAATGGTAGGTAAATATATCAATATACTTAACTATAGAAGGACATCTCAATATTAGTAGGATGAGGAAATACAAATAAATGAAATGCTGGAAAACCCCCATTGAATATATATTAGATATACTGGTGTTACATAACACATTATAAAAGGCATCCAAGCCTGTGGGCAATAGAGAGGAGATAAAGATGTAGCCCGTGGGAGGTGCCACAATGGCAGCCACTATTGATGAAGAGGAAGGTGATGAGGAGGAGGAAGATAATGACAAACATTTCAGGTCATCCTGCAAAGGATGGCATGAGTATATGGATGTGCAAATGTACATGCTGTAATCTCTCTGTTTACCTTACTGAGTTAGAGTGTTTGTGACTGTGCTAAATGTATTAATCAACTATTTGAAAATATAGAAGAGTTCCTATAGTGTGAGTGTTGAAGTTGTGCACATTGGGGTTCCCAGCTATATAATATTTTTAATACTGGTCCTAGTCTTGCAGAAGAACCTCTCAATCCTCAAAGTGGTAACTGGTAAATCTTAAGAAATCAATATAAATAATATATAACCTACAGATCAGGCTACTGGTCACATTTGCAGACACAAACAGACATGTTTCTACACCACTTGGATTCCAGCCTTGTCACCCTTGTCTACATTTTTTAAATTTTCAAGTTCATGCAACATTGATTGCCAATGCTTTTTATCAAAATCCTCTTTGAATCATTATTGAGCATTTTCAGTCACTGAAACCAGTTTTTGGTTAACAAACGTTTGATAACAATTTTGAAAAAAAAATGAGTGAAATACTTAATAAACGTATCACTTCAATGTTAATAAAGATGTCAACTTTCTTGAAATTAATGGGAGTTATAGATGGTCAGCATTTCTGAAAACCAAGCTACTTATTTATCTTCCTTAATATTGACTTGGGTGCCTACAACTGGGGACCTAAATTTGGAAGGTATGTCCTACATGACCTGCCCAAGGTCACAAAGTTAATGTGAGTAGGGATTGTAACATGGTACACTTCAATGAGACAATTCCATGGCACACCCACTTTTTTCAGCTGAATTGATTGCTCATGAACATCACATTTACTTACATGTACTATGGTTATGATCTTACTAGAGTGGGTTTGCAACATAGTGCACACAACAAATTAAAGAAAGATCAAATGCATTAATGTTTCAAATCTACTGGAAAAAAATACACATCTTAATTTTGCCTTTTGGCCACATGCGTTTTTGATGTTCACATTTTAGACTAAAAAAACAATATCTCGCTTTTAATTTTATGATTAATTTTCACGAATTTTATGAGTTGTAATTTTAGTTGGATAGAATATTGTTTAAGATGAAACAATGTTTGTTTTACATTGATTTTCATTACTTTTGTACAAAATTTCACGGCATACTTCGACTGTTCTCATGGCACACTCCACTAAACAGATATTTATCTTGGGAGTTGAGTGAAGTTGGGTGGTGTCATATTTGGACTTCTTAGCCTGAGTTTCATGTGATGACTGCACTTGGGTTCCTAGCACAACATAAAGGCAATTTAAAAAGTAATGGAATTTACAATAGCTAGAAAGCTAGTACAGTTATATTCCTTGAATGACTGCACCATATATTGCTGCCTCTGGCATGTAATTGGGGCTATTGTGTCATTTGCAGTTAGGTGTGACTCAATATTATGCTAAATAGTGCAGAAGAAATGAGATTAAACATCAGAGAAGCTGCAGAGTAGAACTGCTGAGGGAAGACTAGGCAGCATTTAGAAAAAGGAGATGGAGTATATACAATTTGATTTAACCTACAGCTAACCCTATAATCAATTTGCTGTTGCGTGATCATACAGTAGCAGCTATACCTCCATGAAAAAAAGCTTTGAAAGGAAAGTGTCAAGTATGATAAAATGTTGCTAAGTACCTTAGAAGAAAAGACATTTCTAAGGCCTTATATGCACACAAAAGTTGTCCAGCTTTAAATTTACCAGTAAAGTAAACTATGTCTCTAGTGCGGACACAGTTAAACCACTATAGCTTATTCCTCTTTCTAGAGAGAAATAAACTATACCGTTATAAAACACCTTCATACCAGTAGTATAATATGATATGGGATGTACCATTACATCAATTAAAAAAAATTCTCCTAACTGATCGAGTTATACTAATACAAAAAATGTGTAGGTTAGGCTATTTATATTATTCCCTGCCACTATCAATATGCATACCCTCCTCTACCCGTAGTTTTCACAAAATACTGTACATGAGCCCCTCAACTTTCTTTCTCTTGGGCATTCTGGCTCCCAGCTTTAATAGAGCAGCTATTCCCATTCTCCTTCTTTGAAGTGATAAAGACTAGGGATGACAGTGGATTTCTGAACTTTACCCAGCATATTCTGACAAACACACTGGGTTGTGGGACGATTTAAAAATAAATAGTGTGTATTTTATTATTAGTCAATATTTAAACTTCAGCTATCACCTGCTGAGATCATGAGTCAACTCAATAAAAGAGGCAGGAGAACATATGCTTGGGTTAGATTAAAAGACACAGGAAACTGGAAGGTAAAGAGGATTGGGTGTTTTTTCTCCCTTATGGCAGTAAATAAAGCTTATTGAACATGATGAAAACTGGGGGCTGAGTGGTTCTGCAGTGAAAGGCATTATAATAATATATCAAATAAAGTCAAGCATAAAAAGAATATTACCCTCAAAATGGCTAGCATAAAAAAATTAACATCTAAAAATATTGTAAAGTTCTGAGCCTCTTCCCCCTGGGAAAGCTCTGAAGCCAGAAAGATGAATTCAGTTAATTCCTTCTAAGATGGGGATGAATTGTCTGAACCAGTAGACAAACTGTTCCAAAGCTATTTCCCAAACCAGAATTCTGTATCGTTTAGGAAAATCACTTAGCAATGCAGACCTTCTATTTAGGCAGCTACTTTTGCCACTCCTTCTAGGCTACTTTGTGCCCTACAGGTGAGTAAGGCCCCCACACCCACATGTTCCTGCATAAACTACCTGTGTACAGCCCCCGTCACGAGGGGAAGAGCAAGGAATATGTACCCCACAATTCTTCCTTAAGAAAGGGGCAGAGGGTCAGGGAATAGTCAAAACTATGGCCACACCACTCCTATGCCCCATCCAGAAAAGTGGTCTTGAGGCACGTGGGGCAGGAATGCAGTATCTTGTAATGGCTGACACAGCATGCTTTCCCCTCCCCATTAATGGAAAAGTCACGCATCAGAGGAATTGTTCCTCAGAGGAGTACCTCCATGCATCAATCCACATTGCGCAGTAGCATGATTACAGGGCCATGCCACAGATCTGAGATACTTACCTACACCCCTCAGGGGTACTCCCTTCCTCACTCTTTCCTCAGCTTCAGACACATTCTGCCAGGATTGAGATGTGGACAATGGGGTGGGAGGTTTATGGCACAACCACATATATGGACAGGTGTATGGTCAGTAGTGTAGATGTAGATGTTCCTTATAGTATGTCTTCCTGGTGCTTCTCCTGGTATAGTGAAGAAATCAAAGTTCTGCCTAAGGGTTCAATGACCCTGTAGTTCCCTGTTCTGTTCTGCCTCTCTCTATGGTTTCACCATCCTTCACTACTGGCACCCTTAATAGGCATTATTACACTTTGCCTTGTAGGTCTTTCCTCTTGGTTTATAAGAACATTCAAAAATAGGAAATCACTTTAATATTCCAGGCCATTTAGTAATGAACTTATCTGTAATTATTCTCAGGCACATTTACTCTCTAGATCAAGGCTTCAAAGAGAGAGGTCAGAGTTAGAATTCATATGCAAATTCAGTGCCATCAACTTGGGTCTGAATGAGAGCATGAACTGGGCTTTCTCACTACAAACATTAAACTTTAAATGTGCCACAGGACTCCTTCTTTGTTTTTTATTTACTAATGGTGATTCTCACCTCTCTCAACCTCACCACTTCCTGATATGTTGTGTATGAATCTATACAACTTGTTTAATTTGCTGAAGTAATATGACCTGATGCAGTGAAATGAAATCACAGGATTTATCTTTCCCTCCCATATTGTAAGTAAATTTTCTCCACTCTGGCATCAGCTGAAGTGGGACTTTGCCCATGAAATCTCATGCAAAAAATAAATGTGTTAGTCTTTAAAAGTCCCACAAGATTTCTTGTTTGTTAGACTTATGACAGCTACTCTTTAGGGGCAGTTATATGGGCATCTTTTAGAGAGAAGTGTAAGCTGAAGAAAGAAAGCCATTCCTTTTTCTGGGGTGAAAAGCAAGTAAAATATGACAGAAATGCATAGTTTAGTCTGAATTCCATGTGGTGATGCCATCACAGGGTATCATAGGGTACGTCCACATTGGAGCCTTAGGTCGACTTAAGGACAGTTAAGTTGGCCTAGAGACCGCTGCATCCACACTGGTTGCTTATTAAGTCGACTTAAGCGCTTCCTTAAGTCGACTTAATAACACCACCTCTTAAGGTCGACCCAAGGTTTAAGTCGACCTTATCAAGTTGACTTAAGCCAGTGTAGATGGGGAATAGGCCTTAAATTAATCTAATTGGCCTACAGGTCCCGTTGCAGAGTTCCGGGCCACTCCTCTGTCAACTTAGCATCTGCCAGTGTGGATGCAGGGCTGTGGAGTCTCTAAGTCGACTTAACAAGGCAACCTTGGTAAGATGACTTAACAGAGCCTCCAGTGTAGACGTACCCAAAGTTATTCATTCATTCATCTACTGGATATGATCTTTAGGGGGAGGAATATATATGATCTACCTCAAAAGGAAAGGAAAGTCATATACATTTTAAATGGCTTAGGAGTTTTGTACTCAGTCATAAAATAGTAATACGACTAAGAAAGTTGCTGAGTGGCTTTAATCATATTCAGCTGAAGCCTGGATTTACTTGGGGTGATATAACTTCAGCAAGAAAGAAAAAAAGGAAATGAAACACCATAAGTTATTCCAACACAATTCCAAAGCCAATTTCCTCAAGTTCCATACAAGATGAAGCCTGCAACAGCCTCAAAGCACTTCCATACATGGTCATACTGTGTTTTGTTGCACATCTGATTTGCACAATGTGATTAAAATGGTAAGGTAGATTTAGATTCATTTCACAGAATTGCTGATCTAAGCACCATAGAAACATAGCAGCATATGTTTTCCTTCAAAGCACAGTCAACCCGTGGATCTTGTTGCCTGAGGATGTTGCGAAGGCCAAGACTATAACAGGGTTAAAAAAAGAATTTGATAAATTCATGGAGGATAGGTCTATTGATGGCTATTAGCCTGGATGGTCTTGGATGCAACCCCATGGTTGGGTGTCCCTAGCCTTTGACTGGGAGATGCTGGGACTGAATGATAGGGAATGGATCACTTGATGATTGCCTTTGTCTGTTCATTTCCTTTGAAGCATCTGGCACTGACCACTGTGAGCTAGTGGGAATGGTCCTGCTTTTAGCAGGGGGTTGAACTAGATGATCTCATGAGGTCCCTTCCAACCCTATGATTCTAAGACAGAATACTGGGTTAGCTGGACCATTGGTTTGAGCCAGAATGGCCATTATTATGTTCCAAGTAGAAGCACTCAGATAGGACATGCAAGCACATTTGCCAGGCTCAGCATATATATGGTCTCATCACTCACTGTGCAATATAGAAAGATCTTTGAGAGCACTGAAGGAGGGTATAGCCTCCACTCCTCTGACACAATAGGCAGGGGACGGGTACATAAAAACCACTGGAAACACTGGTCATCTGCATATAGTGTCTTTTCCTAGGTCCTGGAATGTGTTCCATCTCATCCACAGCTCTGGCAGCACTGCTATGTTTTCTTTGATTCCCTGGTGGCAGCTGTGCTCATGATTCACAGGCCAAGTACTGAGGTTAGTATTAACTGACTCACTCTGCATTAACATGCACAGGAAAGAGTATAATTTGCACCATGCTTACAGGAAAGCACATTTTATATACAATGGTCACCCTCTAAAATTTCCTTCCAGGTTTGAGACATTCCCTATATGCAATATGAAGAACACCCAGAAACCTATGGTAGTTCTCAAACTTGAAGAACCTATTTAAAAGTGGAACTATCAATGTTCCCTGACTTCTCCCTCTTCTGAGTGGCCTGACTCCTCCCACTTCTGGATGGCTACCACCTCACTCCAGCGTAGTGCTCTTCATGTGACTGGAGTCTAGAGCCTGATTGCACAGGAGCATGATCTGCAAGGGACACACCACATTTCCCCTCTGTGATTAAATCTAATTTGTAAAATCTGATGCATGAAATCCAACTTTGTTCAGGAAAAGATCAGTTTTAATGAAAGTTTCATTGGGAAAGTTTCTTAGATGCTTGCTGGAATTTCTGGGGGGGAAAGAGAAAGAGAATGACCCTAGAGCAATCATATAGTCAGGTGATGTGTGTGATTTAGGTTGAAGTCCCTTCCTACGGGTGCATCTACACTTACAAATTAAGCTGACTTAAGTTGACTTAAAATACTTTGCATCTACACTGGGCTTTCCTTAAGTAGAATTCAGGAAAAGTTAGTTTGAATTAATAACACCTCGTTTTACTTCAAACTAGCACTTAAGTCGACTTTATAAGGGGGAGCCTATTAAGACGACTTAAAACGTTAAATCGACTTAATAAGGTCAAAAAGGGGCCACGTCTACACTTGAAAAGTTAAGTCGACTTAAAAGTCCTTATTAACAAACACCTTATTAAGTCGGCTTCATAAAGTCGACCTAACTTTTCAAGTGTAGACATAGCCTACTCGAGTTGAAGCACGGGCTTAAAGTTGGTTCTCCTATATCCTAGGTGCATACCTCAACCACTGGGTTGTCTGTCTGTGAGTGTCTCTCTTCACGCTTCCTCTCAGTTACCAAAAAATCTCATTCTCCTCCAAATATGGAACAGGAAAATGTTTTGAAATCTCATATCATTTCCCATCCAGCTGTAAAGGTTTCAGAGACCCTTCCCATCTCTCCATCTTAGGAACTTATGTGGCCACTATAACAGGCAGGGAACTGATGCACAGAGAATCTAAGGCTATGTCTACACTAGAAACACTAAGTTGATTCTGTTAAGTTGACTTAACAAGGTCAACTTAAGTCCACTTAAAGTCGACCTTGTTAAGTTGACTTAGAGAGTCTACACTAGACTCTTAAGTTGACTGGCTAGGTCGACAGAGCCGCGGCTTTGAAGGGAGCCCAGCTCCCTGGCAAGCAGGGAGCCACGGTCCCTGCAGAAGGGAGCCGCGTCTCCCCCCGGGGACAAGGGAGCCGCGCGGGGCTCTCCAGCCAGGGTTCCAGCAGCAAGGGAATCCCTCACCACCCCGCCTGGAGCTCTAGTGGTGAGGGAATTCCCCACTGCAGCAGTGAGGTAATCCCCTGCCACCCTGGCTGGGACTCCAGCAGCGAGGGAATCCCTTGCTGCTGGAGCCCTGGTTGGGGAGCCCCACACGGCTCCCTTTTCCCCAGGAAGCCACAGGTCCTGGAGAGAAGGTCAACTTAATTCCTTAAGTCGATCTAGGGCGTCCACACCGGTATTAGGTCGACTTAACAAATTGACTTAGTGGTTAAGTCGACCTAAAGACCGGTAGTTATTAAGTCAACTTAAGGAAGCCTTCAAGTCGACAATGAAAGCCTGGTCTGGACGCAGCTTTATTTAGGTTGACGTAAGCGTCCTTAAATCGTCCTAACTTGCAAGTGTAGACATACCCTAAGTGACTTCCCAAGGTCACACAGTAAGTCTGTGGCAGAGCAGAGATATTTTCCATTTTATTTCCACATTTTCTCCTCTCCACAATCTATACAGAAGGGGAGCACATTGGCTGTAGATATTACCAGTTGAGAAAAATCACTGGACTATCTTGTCATGTCCTTTTCAAAAGGATATAACATTTTCAGTTATTTCACTCATCAAGCTTTGTGGTTTAAATAATTTTTAAAAGCTCTATTTTTTGTTTCAAGATCCTGGTAAATACAGAAATGTCTTTGTTTTGCCTTGAAACTAGAAATAAAGAGTTCAAAGGGCTCAAATAACGGTTTTCATTATATATGTATTTTTATACAACCACCCAGACATAAACTAGTTGATTATCTCTCATGACTTTTAACATCTGTGATTCACTTGTGCGTAGCAGGGTGGTTTTCCCCACTCTGGTAGCAGAGGGGTTAAAAGCCATGCAGAAGGTGCATGAGAGCAGGCAGCTGCAGGACCAATCAGGGGCTGGGAGCCCAGCATGTAAGAGGGCTGCAGTGCTTACTCCGGGCAGTCTTTCCCTGGCTTGCAGGGAGGAAGGAAGCTATTGGCTTGGCTGCAAGAGGCAGGACCCAGGGCAGCTCATTGTGGACTGCTGGGGCTTCCCTTATTAGGGTCCAAGAGGCATCTGGGGGAGGTGTGGATGTGGTCCCAGAGACCTATTAAACTGTGTGCAGAACTGAGTTGGGGATTGAGGTGGAGCTAAGTTATGCAACATAGGATCCCTGGGTTGGGGCCTGGAGAAATGGGAGGGCCTGGGTCGCTACCTCAGACCACCAGTGGGCAGGGAATGGACTAGTGGTGAGTCACTGGGGCTGACCCTTACCTTGGAAGGAGGGGAGACTGAAAAAGGACTCAGTCCGAGGGCTGAGGTCCAGGCTTGAGCCTGAGAAGACAGAGCACAGGCCACCAGACAGGAGTGCCACTGAGCAATTCCTCAGCTCACCACCAGGAGATGCCTGTCCAGCCGGTCATGAGCTGCCTTCCATTTACACTGACCCTTGCTAAAAACGTTTGTTGGAACATTACTTAATTATAATCAGAGAGACTGGCCAGTAGTCAGTAAAAGGAAGAGTTTCTTTTTGCATATTTATGAATAAGAGGCTGCTTTCTAGGCTTTTACTGTACGGTGAAAGTGGAAATTCTTTAACATTGTGTTGTTGAGGCCTCCGCACACTCAGAGCCTCACTGGGACAAGGTGGAAGATCCAACCCAAGGAACCACTTCAGCAGATTAAGGAGGCGAGGTGGCAATATCAGTCTAGGCAGCAATTAGCAGGCAATGGTCAGTTCAGGGATCGGCAACCTTTGCTGGCCCCTGTGCTAGCCCCGCCCCCCAACCCTCAGCAGGTGCCAGAGGCGGGACCAGCAGTTGCAGTGCATGGTGGCTCCTTTTCCCTGTTGGTCCCACCCCCTCATCTGGGGAGTAGGGAGATAAGGGGGGAGCAGTTGTGGCACCGAGAGCCCTGCGTGCTGCTGTGACTAGGCGCGCATGCCAGCTCTGTCACGTGGGCCGGGGGTTGCAGACCCCTGGGTCAGTTGTTCAGACAGCTTCTGGGTCCAGTTAGGCAAGGCTGGATTAACCCAAGGGAAGCCCAGATTAACAGTGGTGGGCAGCCTGGGACCCTGAGGTCCCCTAATCTGGCCTTGCTGTAGGGTATCCAATGAGGCACCTGAGGCATGGCTGCAATGATCTGTGGGCATTTAATGTTAAGGTTGCTGGTCAGAGTGTTACCCCCGTGCCTCAGTTTACCCAACTGTACTTATCAAATTATTTGGAACTATAGACGGAGGGAAATTTCTAAATTCAGGTGTGCTTGCTTAATGGTCTAAACCCTAGGAAAATACGACTACAGCCCGTCGATCAAGAACAGACAGAGCAGGAAATGTTTCCAAAACAAATTTTAACATTTATTTGTATAAGATTAATACAATAAGTTTGCAATGTTGAGCATATTTCGACTTGCATAAAATAAGCGGAGAGCCAAATGACCGTTAGGCAGTCGAATAGAATGTTGCAGCTCCGCTGAACCACTTTGTTAATAAGCATTCAAATATAATACCAATATTAAACTTATACTCTATACCTTACAACAATTAAAATCCTAATCTCCTGTGTCATTCAGTAAATGGTGATCAGTCATTTACTGGGTGGGTTGGAGATGAGCCCTTCTCACTCAAGCCGCAGTCACTCAGCTTTATTAACACACAGGCCCCACAAGCGCAACCTCTGTCGTACTCACAAACCCCTTAAATATTGCCTCTGACTCGTCTTAATGGCTCCTTTTCTGATCTGTCATTTAGGCAGAGGTAGCCAGAATTTGGGCAATATAAGTCGGAACTCAGTTAGCCGAGTTTGCCTCAAATCCTTAACACACCAATGCCTTACCGAGAAAACGGGCCTGGTCTGTCAGGATCGGGTCCGAGATGAATTTCCTTGACGAACAGGTCTGGTATGGCTAGTCCGGCTTGCGATGGCACGGCTGATTCGAGCTGTGATGGTCGGGTCCGGGCTATGGTGCTGCTGCTCCGAGCTGTGGCAGCACTGGTCCGGGTGGTGGCGAGTAGACTAGAACTATGGAGGCGGGTGGGTCCGTTGACAGTTGGTTTCTGCGATGTGCTGAGTTGCTAGGCAGACTATCTGGTCCGGCTTGCGGGAGTGACCAATCTCAGGTCTCGGTGTTCCAACTTGTTGCTAGTTGCTAGGTAGACTAGCAACACCTCCCTAGGCTCTCAGTATCCAACAACTCTTGCCTGCAATTGGCTGCTCTTTTATAGTCACAGGGAAGGGGGAAAGGCAGCGTGCACCATGGGACTTGTAGTCCTGAGGGGCAAGACCATTCTGGGACTTGTAGTTCAGTTAAGGGGGAAGAGGGGGAGGAGAGGGATCATATGACAATGAGATCATCCCTAGAATGAGATCATCCCTAGAGGAAGGGGGAGTGAGTGGAAAAAGAATGGAGAAGGGATATACCAAAGCGAGAGAAAGGGGGAACAGTAATTAAAGGTCCATTTCAAGGCTAAGAAGAAGAGAAAAGAAAATGAAAGTTTGATCTAACAAAGAAATATAACTTTATGAAATAAAGTATGACTTTGGCTTGTAGGGGTACAAGGTTTTTCATGTGGTGAGAGAAAGGGCTTTTAAATGGTTCAGTCCTAAGTTATCAAAGGTCCTACCTATATTGCTACCTAGGTGCTAACTATCCTAATTGCTCAGCACACACTGTTCCTTACTACTGTTGAAGTTAAAAGAAGATTTAAGTATGTAGATGGTATGGGAAGAGATTGTGTATTGTTGGGGACCAAGATAATATACCAAATGGCTTATTATGGTTTGTTATATAAAACAAAATGGAGTTCTCTATAAACAAAATGGAGTGCACTGACCAAGAGGCTTCTGGGTACAATGATGTAATGTTCTTATAACTGACCCTAGATACTGTTGGAATATTTTGTAACAGCATCGAGCTCTATGCTACTGCTAGCCTGCTGGAATTTAACCCCCTTCTGAGGCTTTTCTGCCAATTGCCTCTTCATATAAAATCCATGTCTTAGATATCTTGGGGCAAAAATCTCTGGTCACAAGAGCAGTAGTTCAGAGCACCACTACAGAGAAGTGGCTAAAGATGCTACCTGGTGAACAGGGCTTCAATACCCGTATCCTGGCACTAGTATGCTGACTTGCAGACAGCAATCTATAAGGAGAGCTGGTTTGAAATACTAGGAGAAAATCCTTTTCAATTTTTTCATTAAATTGGTTTTTCCATTTTTTGTTGAAAAGGTGTTTTAATGGAAACTTTCAAACAGCTCTATGTGTAACATTGAAATCAATGCAATTTTTGTAATCAGCTACCCAATGTACTGAGGTATGGAAATGTTCTTGGCTGAAATCCAGGAATTAGAACTGGTGTCCTGAAATGACCGTCTATTCATCAAATTAAAGTCTTACCCAACATGTTCGATAACAGAAGATTTTTAAATAGCTTTGTCAATGTAAATTATTTTTATGGCTAATATATAAAAATGACTCATGTAAGGGCACTTGAATGAATCAAATCTTGTAAAAATGACTGACCTTTTGCTGATTTCTAGTGGAAATTAAGATTTCACTTGGGATTTTTTTTCCTCTCAGAGGCCCATAATTAAGGAGTGTACCATATTTAAAGATTCTTGTTTAACAGGAATGCGGAAATAAATTGTCAGTCATTTAGGCTGCGTCTACACTTGTAAATTAAGTTGACTTAAGCTTGCTTAAGTCAACTTAATTTACCCTGCGTCTACACTACAGTTTCCTTAAGTCAACTTAAGCAGCTTGCTTAAGTCGACTTAAGGAAAATAAAGTCACCTTAATGAAAATTAAGTCGATTTTATTAAACCTCAAATTACTTCGACTTAAGGCTTAATTCGACTTTTTAAAGTCGAATTAAGCCAGTGTAGACATGGGGTAGCCCTAAGTCGACTTAGGGCTACCCCAGGACTACACCAATGCCCTCCCTGCCAGGAGGGGCACAGGGGGAGCCTGCCCCATGCCCTTCCAGGATCCCTGACCCCCTTTGCCCCATTGTATCTATGGAGGAGGGAGCTCAGCCCGTGGGCCGTGTGTTTGAGACCCCTACAGTAGATCAATGTAGTGACAGATCCACTCATCTCCCAGCTTGGCCCTACCCCATGACTGAAACTCTACTGCATAGAGAATCCTAGAGAGTCTCTTTGGAACTGATGTATGTGGACTTCTTAGGAAAGCTTGCTAAATCTTGCCCACCCCTTTCCACTGGTTCTGCAGCTCCTGAGGCACAGAGGAAGGCACCTATGTACAATGGGGCAAAGTCTGAGCCCCCTGGCACTAGGCAAGGGGTGCCCCCCTGCCACAGGTCCCCCTAACCCCTAGAAGTCGACCTAGGCATCCAGTGTGGAGGCTCTAGGTTGACTTTGTAAGTTCCCCCAAAAGTTGACTTAAAATTTAGGTGTAGACTCACTAAGTCGACTTAGTTAAAATCGACCTAAATTTTCAAGTGTAGACATAGCCTACATTATCTAAAGGCAATAGTAGATAACTAGATAACTAGAAAAAAGTCTCCTCAGAATGTACAATATATCTTATTGTAAGTGAAAGGAAGTGTAAGGACCACTACGAATACTGAGCTGACCCTGTGTATTTGCTAAGTATTTGAAGTCAGCTATTGTAGTTGGTTACATACAGCATAACAAAAATTCTAGTTCTATGCTCTTAGGAATGGATTCTACCATCATTTAATCATCCTGAGCAGTTGTTCTACTGAAGGTCTGGAACACTTGACTTATGAGGGAAGATTGAAAGAGCTGAGTTTGTTTAGTATGGAAAAGCAGAGACAGAGGGGACATAACAGTTTTCAAGCACCTGAAAGGTCATGAGGAAGGCAAAAAATTGTTCTCCCTAACCACTGATGTTAGGACAAGAAGCAATGGACTTAAAATTATGGCAAAGGAGGTTTAGGTTGGACATTAGGAAAAAATTCCTAACTGTCAGGGTGATTAACCACTGGAATAAGTTGCCTAGGCAGGTTGTGGAATCTCCATCATTGGAAGCTTTTAAGACCAGGTTAGACAAGGGATGGTTTAAGAGGGTACTTGGTCCTGCCATGAGAGCAGGGGACTGGACCTGATGACCTCTCATCGTCCCTTTCAGTTTCTATGATTCTATGAAATCATTAGGGCTATTTGCAAAGCATTCAATTCCAAGTGTGAGTAGGGCAGGAGAATATGGCTCTTATTGTCTTAGGACATTTTTAATAAGTACTTCCCCCTCCCCCTGAGTCCTAATATTTCAATGGCAGCTGCCACCTATATTTACAGGTGCAGTCATGATAACAACTGCATATGTATATTTTCCATTTAGCCCTGAGCTCCTTACAATTTGAAAAAGCAGGCTTTTAATATCATTCCTGAAAACAGGAAGCAGGCATCAAATTTAAGAGGAAAATTTTAACCAGTCAAGTTAAAAGTTAAATAATAATTCCTTTGTTTATGACTGATAGGCCTGAAGAACAAGTCTGAAGAGAACATGGCTAATCTGAATAACAAACACCTTGTTAAACCTTTTGGAAAGAACAGTCATGTAAAAAGGCTTTCTTGTCTCTACATTTCTGGTTTACTGTGCTATAATGTAGGAGAATGTGTCACACAAACCCACAGCAACACTGAGAAGCATTCCAGGTTTGAATTGTTCATTGGTGCTGAGGGAAGCTGAGCAGTCACAAGTTCCACATGATTAATAGCTAATTTGTGTTGACTGTAGTTCATTAACCCTCTAGATTTGTTTCCTCTGGTTTCCCTTTGGTGAGACAGCACAGTGTAGAGAATGTAGATATTTAGGTTGTAAGAGGCCTCATAAAAATGAAAAGCAAAAACCAAACAATTAAAATAATCCTTGCACCGTGTAAGGATTTCACACTGTGGGAATACATTGTCATGACATTTAAATGTCAGTGTGAGAGGCCTGATTACCAGTAGCACTATACGTCTTCAAGCATATTTTCTGCAGACATCAGAGCTGGGCAGTGAAAATATCATAACCATCTTCAATCCTCCTCCTGCCCAGAGTTCAGTCTGCCTTTTTAAGACTATGTAACATTTGTAATGTGTTCAGAGTCAACACAATTACCACTGTAATGACTTCATCGGTAGGATACCCAGCACTTTCAAAGCATATAGGGCCTGATCCAAAGACTACTGAGGTCTTTTCATTTACTTCAGTGAATTTGATTTTGGAAAGGATTCTGAATCAAGCACTTAGAATTCAATTCCTTTAAGCTAAATAAATACCCACCCCCACCCCATTTTGCACTAATCTTCAGAAAGAAGCCAGTAAAGTGGTTAATCCAGTATTGCAAGGAATACAAAATTTAGCAACTGAAGAGAAGTTTACAATTTAGCATATGCATAAAGAAGCATTGTTAATTAATGAAGAAACCTAAAATTAATAAATAGAGCATAATAAACTAGAAAGGAGTCATGATATGGGGAAGGCACTCATTTGTTTAAATATGGTGAAAACATGTTAGACATCCCCAGCACTTTGCAATTTTTACAACTGGGGAAAGTTCCAAATTTAATTAAGGATGAGTTACTTTTAAATTGGTATTGTCCAAAATTTGCTGAAAAAGACATGCAAGAGAGAATTAAGTGTTTAACAAAATGTCAAAAAATATAATTTGGTGCAGCTAGAAATTCAGGATCTGTGATTGTGCATCCTAACCCTGATTCATGTTATTTTTTTTTAAAAAAGCAACTTAAGTTCCTTGAATATCTCATTTATGACATCCTTACTCATGTTCAGTTCAACCAAAGACGTGCCTAATCAGTGGGAAACTGTCCATTCAGTAGGTCACCTGGAAGACACCATCTATTGAGAGCAATTGAAGAGACTTCTACTAGTGGTCTATTATGAAAAAAAACAAACATGGGAAGCCAGTTGCTCCAAAAAAGGGCATCCATATATCTGTGTGTAATGTGTTTGAGGTAAAAATACAACTATGCATCAAGTAGAAGAAAACAAATAGCAAAACCAGCTGGTTGTTTTAGGCCAAAAATATATATGGTTATTGGACACTGCAATCTCTTCTGCATCTGTCTTTGAAAAGGAGACCTGCAAGGGTAGAGGGTCATGATAGAGGGGCAGCCAGGCCAAATCTGAATGGCGTTGCAACCCTGTCAAACATGTCACAATGCCACTGACTCAAGTGAATGAAATTTTGGTTCACAAACAAATCCTTGGTTGAAATAACCATTTTGGGCTATAGGCATGTGCATAATTTCTTTTGTGTTTAGCTGGTCCATACCAATCGCTATGCCTAACAAGAACTTCACAGTACAGAATTTAACAGTACTTTTGTTAACCTGCGGTTGGGCTGGGTGAAGGGGAGAGATGCAGGCTGCCGGGCTAGGATTCAGGACTGCTAGGGGGTGGGGCTAAGACTTCGGGGGGGGGGGGGGGTTGGTGTTTCACACAGCTGGGAAGGCTCACCTTAAAAGGTGAAGAACCCCTGGTCTAGATGATAGCTAAAACAATGGAGAACCACCACCGAGCAACTAACCCACATTTGAGCTTGGGTCATGCTGTGCAAGAGGTTTTTCAGGGGTTGTCTGGTAACAAAACACAGGGACATGGGATTAATTTGATTGTATCTGTGTAGCCATGAGAGAAGAAAAACAGCAGAAATATCACAGAAGTATACACATAAGGCCTGAAGGAAGCCCAACAGATTGCCAGAGAAGCGCTTGTAGTATAACTAAGAAAAAACTCAGGGGGTTTTGGATAGAGTGCTGGCTGCAGAGAAGCTTGGAACTGTCTAAGCAAAGGAATTGCTTCTTGCTATCTGGTTCCTGTTGTGCTCAGGGAAACAGGATGTTGTGTACACTCTTTAAATAAACAGCATTGCATGGAAGAAAGACCCAACTCCATCAGTTCATCCTCCTAGTAGAAACATTCCAAGCCCCAAACACTGGACAACTGCTTGGGTCAAAAGGGGATAACAATATTGCAGATTACTGCAGTACTTTTATTTAGAACATTATGAGACATACCTACAAAGACAAGGCCAGCTTGAGGCTTTTCCCAAAGGTAGCCTGGAGCACTCATGCAAAGGAGCAAGGCATTTGTTTAGATTTCTTGTATTATCCTTCTTCCTAGAAGCCTGATCCAAAACCCATTCCCTTCAATGGACTAGAATTAGGCACCATACTTATAGTATTGTTACACAGTATAGTTAATGAATAGGTCATATCTCTTTCAATATATAGTATTTAGAAACATCTAGCAAAAAATACATACACAGAAAAATTACAGAGACCTGTGTGTTAGTACAAACAATCAGATCTTCTAATCTGACACTTGCTTTAATGGGAAGGGGACATGAGGAAGCAGAGTATCATCAGATCATCAATGCATAGTACCAGCTATCTAATATAACATAGCAGACAACATTGTGTACAGTACATTTTTTGTGCTATGTACTGAACACTGCTTAACTCTGTCATTTCTGCTGGGTCATTTAACACCCAAAGGGTGCACTACATAGCAGGTTGCTTTGTGAGAGTCCTAGGGTTGCAACTAGAGTTAAATGTTAAAAGAAGCAACTAGTGGGTCTTAATGTAACTTTCTTTGGTTTAATTTGTTTTCTCGGGTAGGAAACTTGATATTAATCAAAATAAGTAATCAATTAGTATTAAGCATACTATCAAGAAGCAAAGAGACCCTAACCTGACAGAAATCTAACCACATGTGTAATTCTTCTTCTGTTTTCTTGTGCTACTTCCCACTTCTAAGCAATAATTTATTGAGGCTGAATAAAATATTCATGACTACATGTGGCATTGCTCTATGTTCTAAGGACTCTGTTCTGTTTCCAAAATGCTATCAAGCTCCTATCTAGTAATAATTCCTAATGATTTATAATAGCTTTTGATTAAGCTACTCATCTTCAGTATTTCTGTGGCTATGTCTACACTTGTAAATTTAGGTCGACTTAGCATGTCTACACCTAAATTTTACGTCGACTTGGGGGGACCGTACAAAGTCGACTTAGAGCATCCACACTGGATGCCTAGGTAGACTTCTAGGGGCTAGGGGGACCTTGGGCAGGTCCATGGTGGCGGGGGGTACCTGGGTACAACAGGGCAAAAGGGGACAGGGACCCTGGCAGGGCATAGGGGCAGGGTGGGCAGGGCTCTGCTCTGCCCTGCCCTTTGGGGGGGCATTCCAGGCTCTCCCTGTGCCACCCCCTGGCAGGGAGGGCAGTGGGGGAGTCCTGGAGAGCCCTAAGTCGACTTTAAGTCAACTTAGGGCTACTCTAGGTCTACATTGGCTTAAGCTGACTTTAGAAAGTCAACTTAAGCCTAAAGTCGAATTAAAAGGAAGTTTAATAAAGTCGACTATTTTCCTTAAATCAACTTAAGGAAACTGTAGTGTAGATGCAGAGTAAATTAAGTCGACTTAAGCAAGCTTAAGTCGACTTAATTTACAAGTGTAGACGCACCCTGTGGTATGCCATGTATGGCAGTTGGGCTTCTATGCAGTTAAGATTGGAAAAACAGCAAAATATGTGCCTCATTTATTCTATGGAAAGCTGGCATACAGTCATATGGAGGTTTTGGCAGTGCATTGAGACACACATGTGATATGTAAAATGGCCATGACTCAAAGGCCGATAGGTGATATTTTTCATATTCTTTTCATGTGTATCCAGTCTACCTAGGTGTTTATGTACGGACATCCATCCCCATAGTATAGCAGGCCTTATTTCACTGACTAGAGGACTTGAAGATTGCACACCTCTGAGCCCTGTTGCACATGTAGTGGGAAGTTATTACTGATTTGCTTATGGATGCATGCAACCTTAGACCTTCAGCCACTGGAAAAAGCTCATCTCTGTTTTTCATGTCTATTAAAAAAAAGAGACAGCGTACAGCTATGGATAGTGCTCTCCTCTGCAAAGAATTATGCAACTTTTCAGAAGCCTGTCAGGTCCATTATGATACTTTATAACATTGTGTCAACATAATCAGAAGCTCTTGCTGATTTCCTATTCCAAGGGGCTAATTGCTATACCCCCTCCTAAGAGAGAGAAAAAGCTAAACAGTCTGAACTCTGGCGCTAGCTGTTTCCTTCCTTGTGAGAAATATTAAAGCCTGCTGTGAATTTCTGCCCAGAGGATTTTCTAAACATTGTGAGAAACACATAAGCACAAAACCTATTTGTTTACCCAGTTATGTATATTCCCATGCTATACTCCATGTTTATAATAGATTCCTTACAAAAGACAGAATAAAAGAGGAAAGTGGCTTCTCTTTTAATACTTTAGAATGTTAAAACCTGGTTGTCTAATGTCTTAGTTCGGTCTAATTCTTTTGACTCCATTTCCTAAATCTGCAGTAATCTGTTTTGTGGATACATGCTCTATTCAATATGAAAACTTGTTTCCATAGAGTAATATTTTGAAATAAATTTGCTGAGGACTAGAAGCATTGCTTGTAAAAGAAAAATGAATGAATATAATGTAGAAAACACTTTCTACCGGCACACAAGAATTTGAGATATCCCTAAATTTGTTGGATAATAACATTATTGTGTATTGCAAATGACTTCCAGATTACACAGCTCTTAATATGGTTATTTATTAAAACAGCTCTTTTATGCCTCTCAAATCAAATTTCTGAAGCAGAGATGAATAACCAATTTCTCTATTATGGTAATCAAGGCAACTCTTTCTCCCTTAACCTGTATCACTGGCCATTATATCTTTCCACTTAAGGCTGATGAATTAAAAAGGTAACCCTAAAACATGAAATATGGGCAAGTATTTCTATGTTCTTAACCGTGGCAATGTCACTCAAGTTCATCACCAAAGGAAAAGCTAGCCTTCATTTTTTAAAAATCCAAACCAACTAAGAATTGCTTGGATCTACTGAGTCAACAACCTCTCTTCTCTTCAGAGAGTCAGGTGGGGTCTTACAGCCTGTATAGGCCAGCCACTAAATGGCAAGACAATTAGACATTTCAGCAGTAGAAGAGCCACCAAGAGGAGGGGGGTAGTAAGCACATTATATAGTGCATGACCTTGGTTCCAGTGATGCAGCAGGCCCCCTAGCTATGTCTACCCAGCTGCTGGAAGTGAATCTGCCAGCCTAGCAGACTTGTGTTAGCAGGGGTGGTGCTAAAGCAATGTGGGTGGTTCCAGCTCAGGCTGCAAGAATGGGTTTGAAATTGGTTCCTGAGTCTGAGCTCCAACCCAAGCATGACTCTCAGGCTATGTCTACACTGGCAAGTTAGTTCGAATTAAGGAAGCTTAATTTGAACTAACTTAAGCCATGGCTACACTAGGCTTTCAATAGTACGAATTAAGGGCTTCCTTAATTCGAACTAATAAATTCAAATATGCTATTCAAACTAAGGGTTAATTCAAACTAGTTAGTTCGAATTAACCAATGTGGCCATGTTAGTTTGAACTAATTGCTTAGTTCAAACTAACCGGCCCATTGAACTCAATGCAATTCGCTAATTCGAACTAAGCAAGTGCCATGAATGGCACTTGCTTAGTTTGAACTAAATTTTGCTAGTTCGAATTAAGTTAATTAAGTTAATTCGAACTAACTAAAATTAGTTTGAATTAGTTCAAATTAACTAATTCTAACTAACTTTAGTACGTGTAGACATAGCCTCAAAGCTATTTTTAAAGCACTATTTCAAGTTCCACCAGTGTGTGTGTGTCAACCTGGGCCTCAAAACTCACTCCAGTAGCTGTGTAGACATAACCAGTTTGGCATCGTATTAGGATTACAGTAGTTTCTGCATGGCCTTGAGGGAAGGTTTCATTCTGAATTGCTCTTCAGAGAAGCTCACTGCTGAATAAGAATGCTCAGGTTTAGCTCTAGGAACTAGATTTACTCCATATAATCACAACTGAAGAGCACAGATTACTGATGAAAATTGCCTTCTGTCAGAGAAAATCCAGCAAAACTCTAGAATGAAAGGGATCCGTCCCTCTCTTTCCTGCCTTTCCATGAGCCCCTTGTAACTGGCCTCAGAGACCACTTTAATGAAAGCTTTTCCCACAGCTTTATTAAAGGGAACAAAAAGATACCCACTTCCATTTCTTCTCATCAGAGTGACTACATACATAGTAGGAAGTGGGATAGTTTAAAGATAATTTTAACTACAAGCAAAATGTCAACATGTTGAGCAGATGGAAGGACTCAATTGCAGTTATAATTAAATATACCGTGACAGCATCTTTCACTTAAATGATGGGAATCTACATAAAAAAATAATTTCATTCTTTCCTTTAGAAAAGGGATGCCACTGACGTAACTACAGCCTAAAATAACCTCTGTGTATGTGACAGATGAAAGGCTTGAGAAATATATTTTTAAAAAAAATCCAAACTCAAATGGTATTTTAAAGTAAGTTACAGGGTGTGGAGAACTCAGAGAGCTTTCTTGTGTACTTTGCTCATTAAAGTTACATGATAGCAATCTGATGTGATGCCAAGTGCTACACTGGTTTTTAAGTGAAATGACATTAATTTTTATTCCTAAATAGTACAAGACTAAGCAGTCTCCTTTTATTGTTTAGGCAAATATCTTTACTTTGGAACAGCTTCTCTATGACCTTTCACCTTATCTCATCATTTATACCAGTGCAAAGTAAGCATCAAGACTACCTAAACAGAATGAGTATTTATTTTGAATTCATTTGCACAGGTGTAAATGGTTAAATTAATTCATTCATAGCCTCACAGATATTACAGGCCATTATTAGATCATCTGATCCAGCTTCCTGTATAAGGTGAGTCTTGACAAAACCTGGCTGGGATGATTTAGTTAGGGTTGTCCCTGCTTTGAGCAGGGTGTTGGACTAGACTTCCTGAGGTCCCTTCCAACCCTTATCTTCTATGATTCTATAACACAGGCTATAAAATGTGATCTAATTTTCCCAATATTGAGTCCAACAACATATATTACCTAAAGCATATATTCAAAAAAGGCATCCAGTCTTGATTTGAAGACATCAACAAATCCATTACTTTTCTTAGCAATCTGTTTCAATGATCACCTCGCTTTTTAAAATGTGTGCTTTATTTTTTACTGGCTTTTAACTTTCACTCACTGGTTTTTGTTATGCCTTTTTCTACTATGATAGAGACCTTTAGTATACAGTATATTTTTCTCCTTCAGGTACTTATTTACTAGTCACCTCAAAATCTTCTTTATCACAAACTGAACAGTTTGAGCTCCATAAATTTCTCAATGCGAAGCCTTTTCTCTCAGTCTTTGAATCATTTTTGTGACTCTTCTTTGAGCTTTCTATTGTTAAATATCCTTTTAAAACATGGATACAGAACAATATGCATTATTGCTATATCAGTCTCATCAGTGCCTCAGAGGTTAAAAAAATCACTTCCTTATTCCTAACTCTAATAAATCTGTTAGTCTTTAAAAGTGCCACAAGACTCTGTTGTCTTTCTACAATAGACTAACACGGCTACCCCTTTGGAATTTGACTACATGGAGGTCTTCTGATTTATATACTCAAGGCTCACATTAGCCCTTTTTGCTACATCCTTGGACTGAAAGTTCCCAAGTAGACTACCTTTTTTCCTAATCAAGAAACCGTGTATTTTACTAACTGTAAATATAATAAAAAGTTCATGAGTATTTTTAAAAGCTTTCCATGAGTAATATTTCCATTATTTAAATCAAGCTTTTACAGCTACAAGTTTTTATTTGATCTTCCCTGGCCATACTCTTAAATATAAAAGTGTTTTTATTAGCTTCTCTTCAGTACTCACAAGGATATTTTAGTTTTTGAAAAACATTTCCCCATCTGTTTTATGGGAATACTGATATGGGATCTATGTGGTTTGGGGATTTTTGTTGATTCTTTTGGAACTAGTTTCTTGATAATCTCTTCTGGCAGAAGCTAGGTTCTCATCAATATTTCTTCAGGGAAATGTACATTCTGCTTGCTTTTGGCATCTATCCTCCATTCTCTTCTGTATACATAAAAGCAGATCAGTCATCTGATTTTTTTTTAGGCAAAGTCTATTGCTTTTGTCAATACACTTATCTCAAAAGGGAATTTATTACTCTTTTCACCAGCTTCTTATTCTGTATATAACTGAAGATATTGTCTGTGAAATTTAATCCTCATTGTCATCATTTTATTTGTACTTTTATATTGAATTCAATGTAATAACCATAATTATAATAATCATAATTTGATCCTAATATCACTGTAAATAAAGACAGTTCCTGTTATAAAGAGCTTAGACTTTTACAGATAGACACTATTGAAGATGGGACCCACTGTGAAATCTAGAGATGGTAATGACTCAGCATTTAGTACTGTATATGTACTAGCCAGAGTGCTTCATATTGTGAGTATATCTATTGACTTCAGCAATGCTGCCCCTCTGTTCTGTTTATGTATGTATGTGCCATCACCTCACAAGCATGAATATATGCATTCTTACAAGCCCCCAATGAGGTGGAGATGTATCATCCCCATTTTAGAGACAGGCAAATGAGGCACAGGGAGATTAAATGCTTCATGTTTCATAAGTAACAGCCAACGTCAATTTGTCAAGAATAAAAAATCCTGTCAAACTAACTTAATTTCTTCAACAGGATTGTTAGTGGATGGAGGGAAACAGTAGACATGATATATCTTGATTTTAATAAGGCTTCTGACAGTCCTACATGACATTCTTATAAGCAAATTAGGGGAATGTGATCTAGATTAAATTACTTAACATGGATGTAATACTGGTTGAAAGACTAGTCAGAGTAGTTATCAATGGTTCACTGCCAGACTGGGGATGGACCTGGTGGGGCAGTCCTGCATCTGATACTAATAATAAATATTTTCAGTCA
Source organism: Pelusios castaneus (assembly GCA_007922175.1). NCBI lineage: Eukaryota > Metazoa > Chordata > Testudines > Pelomedusidae > Pelusios > Pelusios castaneus. The sequence continues at coordinate 1,960,403 of ML685782.1, forward strand.
CAACCTGGATAATGGAGTGAAGAGTAGGAAGGAAATTGGGAGGCTTTTCTAGCATTTTGGAGAACAGGGTTTGAATGTGAAACTGCTTCGACAAACTGGAGAACTGGTCTAAAATAAACAAGATAAAAATCAATAAAGACAAGTGCAAAGCAGTTCACTTAGGAAGGGAAAAAAAATCAAATGCACAACCCAAAATGGGGAATAACTGGCTAGGTGGTAGCAGTGTGCTGCTGAAAAGCATTTGGGGGTTACAGTGGATCACAAATTGAACATGAGTTAATATGATCCAGTTCCAAAAAGTCAAATATCATTCTGGGGGCATATCAATAAGAGTGTGAAATAAGACACGGGATGTACTTCTGCTCTACTTGGCACTGGTGAAAACTTAACTAGACTACTGTTTCCAGTTCTGGGTGCCACAGTTTAGGAAAGATGGACAAATTGAACAGAGTCCAGGGAAGGGCAACAAAAATGATCAAAGGTTCAGAAAATCTCATCTGTGAGGAAAGGTTAAAAACTGGGCACATTTATTCTTTTTAAAAAATGGGGGAAGGGGAATCTGATAAGATGTATTCAAATATATTATAAAGGGGATGGTGAGGAATTGTTCTCTAGTCCAGTGGTTCTCAACCACTGTGTTAGGACGCACTATGTTGCCACACATGGTAAGTATGTTGGGGAGAGCGAGGGAAATGGATTCAGCCTGGGGTGGTGGGCTGGTGTGTCCTGTAGGATCGTGATATGCCGCCAAGCGTGTTGCAACCTGCAGAAGATTGAGAACCACTGCTTTAGTCCACTGAAGGTAGGACAAGTAGTAACTGACTTATTCTGTGGCAAGGGAGATTTAGATTAGATACTAATCTAATAAAAACTTCTTTCAAAGGTTGTTGTAGAATTCCCATCACTGGAGGTCTTTAAGAACAGGTTAGTCAAATATCTGTCAGGGATCATATAGGTTACTTGCAGTGGTTAAATTTGACAGGCCCCGGAAACTTCCTAATCTCCAGGGCCCCTTCCCGTATTGTCTGGGTCCCCTTCATGCATGTGTGGGCCCCAGCCCAGGTAGGCATTTGCAACCACTTCTCAGTACTACATGCATCAGTTATCGCTCCATAAAAATATTTATATGGCATTTATGTCTATAGCAATTATTGTCACAAACTAGCAAAGACTGCATAACACAATAAGTATTGTGATTAACAAAGGTGGGGTTAGGATCTGCCAGCAGCCGGGGAGGGCGGAACATATGTTCCACTGGATTTTTCTATTTTTAGGGGCCCCGGAACTCTGACTCCTAAAATTTGTGGGCCCTGGAACTGCATTCTGGTGTGTTCCCCCTTACTTTAACCTCTGGTTGCTTGGCCCTGCCTCAGCACAGGGGACTTCACTAGATGACCTCTTGAGGTCCCTTCCAGCCCTCCATGTCTATGATTTGCCAAGATCAAACAAACTGTGATAGAGCTGAAAAACAGATCCAAGCCTGCTGAGTCATAGCCCAGTGCCATCTTTCCTTTCTACTGCCTGCTAAAGGTGAAAGCAGGCTACTCACAATAGAGCACACATATAGTAAGTTGTCTGAAGCTTTTGGAACATTCTTATTTCCATCATTAGGAAAATTGCAATACTTTTTTGAAACAAAAGTATTGCAATCTATATATTTGGCACTTTTCCCTTGTGAAAATGGTTAGGAGCCAAAACACATCATCCCATTACATTTTTTTCTCTTTTTTTATTTAGTCTTTAAACAGGTTCATCCCCACTTCTTCCCTCCCCTTGGATTTCTGCTATAGATGACATAACAAAATCATTTAGTTCCAATGAAAAAGGATCTCTCTGATTACCTGGGTCACAAGAAAGCAGATACAATATGACATTACTTAGGGAATTTATGACATTTCTTCAGGCTTAACAGCAACTTAATTATTTAAAACCTGCTGTTCAGTTTGTCCTACTTTCTGAGTCAATTAAAAAGCACAGAAATGTTGACAAGGCATTTAAACTGTGATTGCAAGCTACATAGTTTAAGCTAATCAAAGAAAGTCTTCCTAAGCAAAACAAAAATAAAAAATATGGTTCTACAAAGCTATATGACAGGGGTGTCCCAACTGTGGCTTGTGAGCTGTACGTGGCTCTTTTAGGGTGCGCCTACACGGGCAACTTAGGTCAACTTCAAGAGGCTTAAATCGACCTAAACAAAGCCACATCCACACTGGGCTTTTATTAAGTTGACTTAAGCATTTCCTTAAGTCAACTTAAGGAAAGCTTAAGTCAACTTAACAACTTGTTTTAGGTCGATTTATGCCTTAAATTGACACTTTAAGTCAACTTAAAGCCAGTGTGGGTGGGGATTAGCGCCTAAATTGACCTTTAAGTCCACTTGGAGTATTAAGTTGACTTAATAAGGTCGACAAGGGCCTATATCTACACTAGAAGAGTCAAGTCGACTTTGTAAAGTCGACTTAATAAGGTCGACTTTAAGTCGACCTTAAGTCAACTTAACAAAGTTGACTTACTTTTCTAGTGTAGACTTATTAGAGACATAGTGCAGGTTTCAGAGGCTCCTATGCCCTCCCCTTCCATTATCTGCCTGCCAGACTAGGGTGGGGCCTTTAGCAGAGAGGGAGACTTCAGAGGGTCAGAATGTTTGGTTACCCCTGCTAGCTGAGGTGTCTATTGTAAAGCATGTATAGACTAGCATAAAACTCCAAGCCTTGTTGAAGGTACATGACAATATTATCTGTGTTTGCATATAATATTTAAAATTAATATGGTGAATTTGGAGCTGCAGGTCATAGGAAAATGGAGGGACCAGACAGTCTGCGGACTTCCCAAAGTAGGACCATGCATCACCACTCACAGGGTAGGTCTACACTGAAGCTGAACTTTGGTCACGTTAGCACACTAAAAATAGCAGCACAGCTGCAGTGGCACATGTATCATGGGCAAGCCACCCGAGTAGCTACCTATGGCCTCAAACGGGATTGTCTTGGCCAGCTAGCACATGCTGCCAGGCCCACGGCTGCAGTGCTATAGCTAATTTTCAGTGCACTGGCTCGCTCTAAGCTATTGTGTGTCTGTCGATCTGACCCGGAACCGACACCTCTGGTTCTAGTGTAGATATTTTTTAACAGTGCAGGAGGGAAGCAGTCTCTGCAGAGCTGCTGCAACCTCACCAGCATGCAGTGGTGCATGGAAAGGGAGAGTAGTTGTGTCAGCTCCGATCTAGCTGAAGTAACAGATACATACATAAAGAGATCTAGCTGAAGTAACAGATACATACACAAAGATCACATGGGGCATAGTGGAGAACGATACTTCAGGGACATGCCGCAGTGCCGCGTGAAGCTCAAAGAACTTGGGGAGGCGTATCAGAAGACAAGGGAGGTGAACAGTTGTTCTTGATCTGCATCAAAGATATGCCACTTTTATGATGAGCTGCATGTGATTCTCAGAGATGACTCCACCACTACCCACAACACACAGTATGAATTCCTCCCAGGAGTCTGAGTCCTGGGCTGCCTCAGGCCGCAATGAGGAGGAGGAGGCAGAGAAGAATGGGAGACAGACAAGCAGGGATCCATTCTCTTTCAGAGCCAGGGAGTTGTTTTTAATGTCAAAATCTGGCTGGTCACAAGATAGCATGGTGGCAGAGTATGATGGTGGGGAAGGCATCTCTAGTGAGTCTGCAATTCCAGCCAAATTGTAAGGGTTACAGGCTCTTGTGGTTTGTGTTTAATATGATATGCAGAGGCTACCTGCTTCCCAATGGTTGCTTCAGTTACGCAGACAGTGCCCACCTCTCCCCCAAAGAGACTTTGTGTTCACAGGAATGGCCTGAGAATTCTTAATGGAGATCTCCAGAAAACTTTCATGGAGATCCTCTGCAATGCTGTGTTTCTGGGAAGGGCTGCTTTATATCTTCCAACACAGTAGGACACTTTCCAACACCACTCCAGTATTAACTCTGCTGGCATCATTCCAGTACACAGGATAGCAGTATAAGGACCAGATTTCTACCTAGAAGCTCACAGCATCTTCTCCCTTGTCTCCTCTCTTACCCTCAGGGAACTAACATCACATAGGGTCACCTAGAGGAGATGGAAGAAGTGTTCATTACAAGTGCTCGTACTGCAAACAATAGAGCATGTGATCCCCTACCCGTGGTGACTTCCAGCTCCCTCAATCAGGTTTCCCTAACATGCCTGTGGTTTGGTTGGCAGGGACTGGTGTTTACCTCAGAATCTGAAAGTCCAGGGAGACTACCATAATCAGCATTAAGGGAAGGGACCACTAAGTTTCATCTGTTTTCGCATGGCCGCAAACTCCCCTCTATTTCCCTCCTCACCCACCTCAGAAAAAGACTGCAATTTGGGAGGCTTAATGTTAGTCTGTGGTCTTAAAGCAATGTCCATGTTGCTGGGTGTGGAGAGGTGGAAACTGCCCACCTGTGCTCCTGACATAGGGCTTGTCTCCATTGGAGTGGGGTTGTAATTTGATCTTAGGCTGTCGAATTACAGAAGGTGAAGTCAAGTGATCACAGCAAATTGCTTGGCTGGGGTCTTGTGTCCCCATTGCTTACATTACTTCCTGAAAGGCATTGCACTGTGGGTAATAGGCGCTGGGGCTTGTGGGGAGGCAGTCATCCTCTGCTCACTCCCCCTCCTCTCTTCTCTAAAGAAAAGAAAGCAGGAAAAGCTTTTCTTGCTGTTTCTCTGCTGCAGGCAGAACAGAGAGGAATTAAGTGAAAATTTTCTAGGGCTGCAGGCAGGGGAGAAGCTATGTTGCTATGGTGCAACATACACTGGAAAAACCAGAAAAGCTGCTCTCTGGCTACATGGACCTAAATTCAAACAGTAGATTTTGTCGCCATTGCTATGCCACTTGCAGGGGTGGTATTAGCAGGTCAAATTACAGCTTCATTCCCCCTTCCCCCCTCCTTCCCCCCAAATTTACTCCTCTGACAGTGGAGACACGGGCTGCAGAAGGTTGAGGCAAAGCAGCATTATATGCAACTTCACTGTCAGTGTAGACCGGGGCCCAGGTTTCGCTCAAGATACAGTAAAAGTTCTGTCACCTGGAAGCTGACTAATGACCAAGAACACTTGGATCACAACAGACCCTACAGTGGATTTATCAATTCCAAATTGATTCCCCACTGACTGGTAGAAATCTGGCATTGCCAGCTTCCACAGAGCAATCACATCTCATCTCATTTCTTCATCCTCAAAGTAACTCATTTTAGTGTTGCAGCATTTGAGAACTGGGGGAAGTTCTGTACAAAGTTCTTGGAAAATGGCCTTCTGCATTCAAAAGCTCTGCAGCCACTGCTCATCGTCCCATAGTTGCAAAATGATGCGATCCTACAAGTCATGTCTTGTTGCCCAGGTCCAGAAACAGCACTCATCAGTCGTGGACTGCCAGCAGCCACCCTGAATTGCTTCATTTGGTCACTTGCAGCAGAGCAGCTTAACTGAGATTACAATGTTCTGTGCGTCAGGTCCTGTCTCGGCTCTGGAAACGCTGTAGGATAATGCTCACAACTAGTGCTCTTTTTGTAAAAGAAAAGGTGCCAGTACTCAGACAGGGACCTGGGGCCAGTGGTGGTGGCAGGAGCTGGGGCCACATCGCTATGAAAAAAAGGTACTGGTACTTAGTACCCCTGAGTACCATCACAAAAAAAAAAAAAAAAAAGCCCTGCTCATGACAGAACTGCACAGCTGAGCAGGGCTCATGTTTCTCAAACTGTGGCATATGCACAGCTAAGCCAGGCTTTCAAAAAAAGGCACAAAAATGTATTGGTTTGTTTGCTGTTGATAACAGGGAGGGAGGAAGAGAGGAAGCTATATCGTGAAAGGTTAAAGCCATGTTCTCATTGCCTCCTGTTTTGGTACAATGAGTCCTGATCTACCCTGCAGGTCTAAGTCAATGGGAGATATGAATTCTGCAGCATGCAGATTGCATATCTCCCATCTCCTGTTGTTGACTTAGTTACTTTGACTTATCACGCTATCGTCACTCGGCTGCATTGACCAGCACTGCTCTCCTGTTATTCCACTTAGAGGGGTGGGGTTACTGTGTTGATTGGAGAGCACTTCCAGGATCAATTGAGTGGGTCTACACTGGCAAAATTTTCAGTGTAGACATGGCCTGAGGCATTGCAACCCCTTCCCCAAACCCCGTGTGGCTAAGTTGCATTGTGGGATAGCTATCTACTGTTCATTGTTCTGTACATCAGTACAAATACTGCTAGTGGGGATGCACTTCACTGATATAACGAATGTGGTGTGGATATGTCTGACCACATTAATTACTGCTGTGGCTGAAAATCGATTTAAATTAAGTTTACTTAACTTTGCAGTGTAGACATGCCCACTGAGATTCAAGCTTTCTAGTCCTAAAGGCTTCTCACATTTCTTTTGTTCCAATTATTTGTCACCTGTTTGGGACTGTCAAGGTTTTTGTTTCTGTTTTTTCCCCATTTTGTGCACTCCTGAAAATGGATCTCCATTTTCAACATCTTTCCTTTGGCCTCTGATGAACTCTAAGGAAAAGCAGCAATTCTGTTTCACAGCAATCTCTACCTTTTATGAATAGTATCAAATATGCTTCATATTTCCTTAAGTGTTAGTCTTGGTAGCTGCTCTCATTTGACTTTTCGTCCATATACATATAACAAGTTTTATTTCCCTTTTCAGCTGGTGTAGTCTTTATTAATATTGACTTTCTTGATCTTTGTTCACATTCTTTCACTGTGTGCTTGTATGCCTCCTATTGTGCAACTGGGTGGCAATTTATATTTCTTAAACAATTTGCTTATTGTTTTCCTCAGTGATCATTTCCCATTTCTACCATGTTTATTCCTTAATAGTTTACAGAATTGCTAACCCACTTGTTGGTCTTGTTTCACCTCACCTCAGTTGCTTAGTAAAAGGAATTAATTGTATTTTCCTTTGGTTGAGTCCAGTTATCGCACGTGATGAAAAAGTCCACACGGTCACTCACAACAGCACATAGGTTGAGATGGGAAGACCTATCTAATCAAATCTGTCCAGGTCTTTGTAATAAGCTCATCAGTATACCTTTCTAAACCCTAAACCACCTTTCAATCCATCCCAGCCAAGATACTGAGTCCCAGACCTAGCCCTCTTGATCAGTGAAAAATATAAACTTGCTGTGGGGTTTAATGCTGCTATCATTGTTGGGATTAACGTGAGGTTTTCAAAAGTAGATGTCTAAAGTTAGGGTCCTAAGCCCGTATTTAGGCACCTAAATAAAGAACATGATTGTCAAGAGTATTAAGCAACCAGTCACTGCCATGTACTTTCAGTAGCCTCCTCCCGCATTAATGGCGCACCTCCCAGCCTCTTCAGCAAATGAGGCTGGGGTTCTACAGACAACAGCCTCACTTACTACCCCATTCTGCTTCACTCCCTGAGCACTCTTCACCCAGGTCTATGACTGAGGCAAAGGAAATGATAGTGGGTGATCATATATTTCAATGGGGCATCATAAAATACAGGAAGGGGTGAATTAAGAAATAGATGGGCAAGACTGATGAGGTAGTAACACAGAAGGGGTAAAAAGTATCTCAATTGCTAGACACCAATAACTTGTCCAATGGTGCCATTTCTCCAACTGAGGAGGAAGTTTACTCAGTAAGGCTATGTCTACACTTGTCTAAATAAGTTGACTTTGCTAAGTTGACTTAACAAGGTTGACTTTGACTTTGCTAAGTTGACTTAACAAGGTTGACTTTGTTAAGTCAATTTAGCATGTCTACACTATAAAATTAAATTGACTTAAAGTGGACCTTGCCAAATCAACTTACAGCGTCCACACTGGATGCCTAAGTCGACTTGTAGGGGCTAGGTGGACCTGGGACTGGTCCATGGTGGCAGGGGGCACCCCTTCCAAAGTGCCAGGGGGCTCAGCATTTGCCGCATTGTACCCTGGCACTTTGGAAGGGTACAATGGGGGCTGAGCAGGACAAGGACAGGGGCAGGGTATAGGAGCGGGGTGGGCAGGGTGTGCCAGCCCCCTGACAGGGAGGTCAGGGGGGGAGCTCTGGGGCCTTTTAAGTCGACTTAAAGTTGATTTAGGGCTAATTTGCATCCACACTGGCTCAGTCGACTTAATAAAGTCGACTGAGCCATAAAGTCGACTTTAAAGTAGGTTTAATAAAGTCAAATTAAAATGTCCTTAAGTCAATTTAAGCAGCAGCTTAAGTCAATTTAAGGAAATTGTAGTGTAGACAGATTAAATTAAGTTGATTTAAGCAGGTGTAAGTCAACTTAATTCCCAAGTGTAGATGCACCCTAAAAGTTCCTGAATAACTACCTCTAATGCTTTACAGTTTCTCTAAATAACAGTATACAGTAAGGAAAAGTTCAAATGCATTTATGAAATCAATGGGTGTGGTGAAGCGGAATGAGTATAGGAAGTGAGAAACTTGTTAAACTAAATTCTTCCAGCTCACTCCCTTTGTGGCTTTAGGTGAGTCACTCCACTTCTCTGTTCCCACTATGTAAAATGAAGATAGTCACGCTCATTTCCCTACGTCACAAAGCACAGTAAAAATTAGTTAGGCATTCCAAAGTGTGGTACAGATAATGTGTTTCGCTTTCCTTTGCTATTCCACAGAGTAAACATTTAAACAGCAATTCACTGCCACTGAACTGAACTGAGAGACACTTTAAATGCAAAGACCCTTTTAAAAAAAATATTTAGATTGCTTGTTGTATTAATCCAAGTCTCACATCAGCTTGACTCATTGTTATTGAATTGTTACCTCCACAGTTACTAGTCTGGTTGGGGTTTTGGAAAGGAGGCCAGGGGAATGCCAATGTCCTCATTTTCAAAATGGCTGGAGGAATGTTTTCAGCTGTTCTACATTGCATTCAAACCCAATGCTGCACTAATGCATGCAGAACAGGCATGCTCAATTACCAGGTTTCATAGATTCTGCCTGTTTGCATAAGCAAAGATAGAATTTGCAGGCATAGTAGATATACGTGAGAGTTTTTCAGGTGTGATTAAAATGCTTCCATTTGAAAACTTGGCTGAGAACATTCCTGCTACAATCCATTTAACCGCATTTGGTCTAGTATTCTCTAGGCTACTCGTGGACACCCTATGAATGGCGACAGCATTACCTGAAGTTTCAGGAATGACTAATTCACAGCCAGATGTTTAACTTTCACTGTTTTAGAATAGGAGAAGAACTAAACCAGGAGCAGAAGACATCTACAAATGTTCCTGTTAAACCTAAAGGGCCTGACCTGATCCCATTGAAAGAAATGGGAATTCTATCATGAACTTTAATGGGAGCGAGTACATACCCAAAGCTCAACTTAAAAAGCACCATTACAGGTCCTGAAAAAGGTTGCCAATGAAATGTCTGAGGGTAAGGCCTAGCATGTATGAAGTCATACTTTTCACTTTGAAAAGTAACAGGAAGGTCAGTTAATAGCTTGATGTTGTCTGTTGTGCTAGATAATTTGAATGCAAATTGGAGTCAAATACTCAGAGCTCCATTTTTCCAACCCACTTTATAATGCACTTCAACACTTGATGAAAAGTGGAAGATTGTAGGTCTTTGCTTCTGTTCAGTTAAAATGAAAATTCATTTCCATATATTGGGCCAAACCCTGCTGTCTTTACACAGCCCTCACACAGGGAAAACTATCATTAGCTTCACTGGCAATTTTTTTCTGGATGAAGCATGGCAGGATCTGGCTCAAAAAGTTGTAATGTAATCATTAACAAGTAGATTATAGGCTTTATTCTCATCTAGGAAACACTTTCTGTCACTCAGATTCATTTACACCCTCAAAGTAGATTAAAAGGGACTTGGTAAATGAGAATCAAGTCCTAGATATCTGCTGTCTCACTTAGTTCAATGAGCGCTTGTTGCTCAAAGGAAGTAATGAGCAGAGTTGTAGATTATAAAGCTAGAACGGGTCACTAGATCTAGTGTTATACAGGAGGTCTGACAGGTCATAGAATGTCACCCAGTTACCCCTTCATTGAGCCCAATTACTTGTGTTTGGCTAAAGCCTGTTTTCCATAAAGGGATCCAGTCTTAGTCTGACATCAAGGCATGAAGAATCCATCACTCCCCTTTGCAGTTTATTCCAGCAATTAATCTCTCTTACCCTTAAAAGCCTGTGCTTTATTTCTAGATTGAATTTGTCTGGTTTTGATTTCCAGCTACTGGCTCTTGTTATACCATTCTCTGCTGGATTTGTCAACCTGCTGGTAACCAGAATTTTCTTCCCATGCAGGTACTTACACACCTCTTGATCTTTTTGACAAGCTATACAGATCAATATCTTTTATTCTTTCACTCCAAGGCATTTTCTCCAGCCCTCAAATCATTTTTATGGCTCTCTTCTCCATCCCCTCCAATTTTTCAACACCCTTTTAAAAATGTCGATACCAGAACTGGATACAGTATTCCTATATTGTTCTTCACAATGCAGTAAACAGATGAAACATTGCCTCCTTACACCTATTCCATACTTCCCTGTTTAACCATGAAAAAATGCAGTTAGCTAATTACTGAACATTAATAACTTCTAACCTATGAAGTAGCACAGGTAAATAACCAATAGTAACAAGCAGTAGAAAAAGTGTAATACAGTATCTTTAAATTTTACTAAATCCACACAGGTGCATAATTACCTGCAAAATATTTTTGGTCTGGTATCTGGACATCTAGAAATTTAGGGGGAATGAACAGTATTTAAATAAGTAAATAAATGTATTTAAGATTTTTATTTCATTTTATTTAAAGAGAAAAAGGCATGGCATACCCACAAGAACCCACTTTAGTTTTTTTAATCATCTCAGACCAAAAGCTCCTTTAACTATTTGTGAATACACATCCAGGACAATTCCATTATACACATTTGATTATAAAGGAAGTAATTGAGACCTTAGTTAAAAAAATCCCCATTCAGGACAATACTTAAAAACATGCTCAAGTTGTAAGTTTCAGTGTCTTCAAATCCAATGAATTTAAAGATTGACTATAAGTACACTTGTATTTAAGTGTGGTCATCAGTAGGAATGGACATAGGCATTTGCTTAACTGTTTTTCTAGACCAGAATATGAAAGAAGAGCCTCCCTCCCCACCCCCTAAAAGACTATTGGCCAGTCATGCTGGATGAGAGACAGGAGGGGCAATGGATGTGATTTAAATAGGCTACAACCTTCACTAAAATATCTGGGAGCATTTGGGAATAAATTGTGCCATGCAGGTCAACATTATTTTCTTATCCCCAGACTAGTCCCAGATATTCTCCTGCTGGGACTTTGCCACCTTCCCCTCATATGAGGGCTAAGGGGGCTAGAAAAGGAGGGGCTGACTCCCCATTGCACCTGATGTAGGAGCCCTTAACCCCACTTCCTCAGATCCCTTAAGGGATGCTTTACTTTAAATCCTTTTCCATTCCATTTTATGTGATTACTGCTTCCCTTCGGTAACAAGTACCTCTAATGAGCATACACCACAAGACTGTGCCAGCAATTAGCTTGGCTGCCTACCTCTATCATCCACTTTGTCAGTACTAAGGAATGAATCAGTAAATATCTGAGAACAAAGACATACACTCCCCAGTTGGATAGTGGAATGGATAACACCCTCAGAAGTGAGGCTCGAGATGATGGGGGCTAACCAGAACAGGAGCAGCTACAGACCAGAACCTCAGCCTCCCCAACAAGTACTGAGATTACCAGGATGTGTTTTAAAAGAAAAACACAGATCCGCTACCCTGCACACATGGAAAATGACTGTCCAACAAGCCAACTACACAGGGAAAAGGTGCCCTGTGGATGGGATATGCACCACATCTGAAACTGAGCTAGAGGTACTACCTGTGTATCTCCAGGAAAACCTTGCAAAGGGCTGCATTTGGACATCTTCCACAGGCACATCAGTCCTCTGGGGGCGAGGGAGAGGAAAAGGATGGACCACTATGCCTTTGCATAAACTATCCTGTGATGATTCAGGTGACTATTCATAACTGGTACCCCTTGCACCTTCTCCCAGTATTGTTGGGCTGCCTGAGGACTACCAGGATCTTCACTAAGCAATTTCTTCAGGGAGCATAAGGCCCGAGGACAAATGGAAGACCCATAAACCAGGGAGCCACGATGGGGAGCTATATAAGCAATGATACAGAATTCCTGCATGCTTCCACCCTAGACCTGGATTCCACCTACTGACATTGGTTTGCCCCAACTTTATTATTTGCCTGTTGGATGTGATCCAGTACCTGGCCTTGACTCCCCAGGACCCTGACCCGGCTTGTCTCCAGCCTGCTGCTCGTCTCCTGACTGCAACTTGGTAACTGACCTATGCCCACAGGGTACCCACAGCCCAGCCCTGATAGTGTCTGTCTACCCATGCGGACTCATTGCTGGGAGCCAGTATTGAACCTGTGGGCCAAATGTACATTATTCCCACACATCCACTCACCAGCTGCTGCACCTATTCCTGTGATCCTGAAGAAAGGAATGAACACAGAGAATTTAGCATAGAGGCCAATTAATTATCCTCCTTAACAGGATGTTCCAACCTTGTACGCATTTGGATACTACCACTTAATTTGCTGGCTTGCCATTCCAAGCTACGGTGTGGATGTATCATGTAACCCATGCAGTCCTAAATGAATTCACCAGAGGTACCTCAATAATATGCATTCTTTGACATTTCTATTCACAGCAATTTTGTTCTCTAAGGCAACTCTTTTCCTCATGAAGAGAGTGAAACCTACACGAAGCAAGTCTGTACTGCTTTGAATGGGCAGATCCTAGCCTCTCCCATGCTCTGGTAGTAGCATGATTTTCTTTGCCATCTCTTAATTGTTTTGTTGGTCTTCGAGGAGACAGGGTCAGGTCTCTCCCCACCATTGAGAATTCCCGAATTCCAAAGCCCTATCTAAATTCCTTGCCAACCCCTTACTAACCCGTTAGCGGAGTAAATTCCCACTCAATTCAAATATACACTTGAATGGCCCAGGTGCTAGTGATTTTGCATTATGACAAAGTTGGTAACTAAGGAACCAGGCTTTCTGAGATATCACTACACCAGAATGAGCACCTCGCAAGTTCCCTGAACAGAGCCTCAAATCCTGCAACTGTCTGGGTTATAAATAACCCTCCTTTCCAGTCAGCTGGAAGAGCAGTGCCATTCCTCCCCAAACCTGGTCTAGCTGCTTACTGTTCCAGGTAAATTTTCCTCTTCCTCCCCCCTCTGCTACCAGTTGCTGAGGGGGCCTTTAAAAGGGAAACAACTCCTTTCCTCCTGGGCAGCCAGACAAGGCGCCACCACATACAACTGCTATGAGCACATTTGAACAATCCAGCACCTTTTCTACACTAAAATGCTGTGTCCATCTTCACGGACTAACGCAGCGGGATCGATTGAGTGGCCAGTGTAGACTTGCTCAGTTGATCCAGGAAGTGCTCTCCCTTCAACATTGTAACTCCACCCCTCCAAAAAGAGTAACACTGTGTCGAAGGGAGAGCATTTCCGGTCGATGCAGATGAGTGAAGACACTGTGGTAAGTGGGAGTAACTAAATCAAGGGGAGATATGCATTCTAGTGAATGTAGATTGCATATCTCCCGTTGACTTAGCGTGGCAGTGTAGACCAGGCCTTAGTGTAGCCAATAAAAGTTTCGCTATTGTATTCAACAGAATCAGTATTGGATTCTACAGATGAACAAAACTTCCCTAATCACCATGTTGTCACATGGCAAGGCACATACCATTTTGGAACAACCACCATAGTCAGTTTGGTCCCTTAATTAAGGGAAAGAGTGAAGTCTCAGAGCAACGGTGTCAGATAAAGTTTTCCAGTGCAGATGGCATTTCTTTGCAATGCTTAATGATCTCCTAAGTAATATCTTCAGTTTGGTGCAGCCTGATTGTGAGTGGTGTAGAAAGTTTGCCTCACTGCCTGGGGAAATGTGTTTGCTTTTAATATTGTGGTCCAAGTGGTCTGGGCCAGGAGGAAGAGCCGGAGTTCCACGCTCCAGCTGCCTGCTGCTGAGCAGCTGGAGTGCGGGCTGGGACCCGCGCTCCAGCTACTCACCAGTGGGCAGCTGGTGCGGGGATCCCAGCAAGAAGGGACCTCAGGGCTCCCTTCTTGCTGGGACCACTCATGTCCTGGCAAGAAGGAAGCCCCTTGTCCCTTGTCCCCGGGACCCACGCTCCAGCTGCGGCAGCTGGAGCGTGGGTCTTGGGGACAAGGGAGCCCCATGGTCCTGACCAGGAGGAAGCCTGAGGTTCCCTTGGCCAGCGCTGCGCTCCAGCTGTCTCTCTAGACAGCTGGAGCCAGCGGGGTCCGCACGCCGCTCCAGCTGTCCCTTTAAACAGCTGGAGCTGGCAGGGGCCCGCTGGCCGAGCCCTGAGGTCCCTTCTTGCTGGGATCCCCGCTCAAACTGCATAGGTCGACTTAAGGAAACTGCAATGTAGACGCAGGGTAAATTAAGTTGACTTAAGCAGGCTTAAGTTGACTTAATTAACCAGTGTAGATGCAGCCTATGTTAGATGTGTTCACACATCTATAAAGAATTTCCTTTTCTTTTGGCTGCTTTTTTCTTCTCTTGTGGAACTGAGCCCAAATTTTGGGTTTAGTTTGATGCATGTGTGGCTCACACTTACTTCAGTAGGAGTCACTTCTCATGTTAAAATTTGAGACAATGTTCATAATGTGCTTTTTTCCTTTTATGTTGCCATGAATAATGCTATGATCAAATATTGATGGATTCTATTGCCTCCTCCAGCTCCCCGCCTTTGGCTACCTGAAGTGATTGGCAAATGATTCTGGCCAATTCCTGGGATGTGGGAAGTCCCGAGCAGAAGGGAGCCAAGTGGTCCGGGGCAGAAGGGAGCTCTTCGCTCCCTTCTCCCCCGGACCGCTCAGGGACTTGCTGCCCCGGGGAGCAAACAAGTCGACTTAGAGAGTCCAATGTGGACTCTCTAAGTTGATTTAGTAAGGGCCCCTTTAAGTCGACTTATTAAAGTCGACCTTTTTAAAGTCGACCTTAATTCCCTAGTGTAGACATAGCCATAGAGAGAGAATGTCACATACACACTATATATCCTGTGTGCTTCAGATTGTTTATATTAACTTAATTGTTAAATTATTTTATTAGTTAGAAGGGATTGTCATTGTGTCTCACTTCTGTCTTATTACATCATACACACGACTAACTTATTAATATCTAGTACAGCACTGTGGTGTCTTGTTTAGGACTTGTCTGCACTTGAAGTGCCATAGCAGCATCCTTGCACTACTAACAATAAGAGTCCTGTGGCACCTTAAAGACTAACAAATTTCTTCAGGCATATGCTTTTGTGATCTGCAATACACTTCATCATGCATCTGATGAAGTGGGTTACAGCCCACAAAGCTTATGCCTAAAGACTGAAAAATTTCTTCAAGGGCAATCGAAGGGAGATGCACAAAATATTTTATTTGCTTTGCAAATCTCTGATTGCCTACCTCGTACTGACCATGCTGTCTTCAGTAGCCTGATTTGAAGGAAACCCCTTCCCTCTGACTCAGCACTACTCCTTCTGCTGGGGTGGTCTTCCAGCGTCGACTTCCTGATCAGCTGAGCAGGCCATTACAGACCTGATCAATCTGACAGTGGCAAATTTGCCACCATCAGTGATGACAAGCCCTAAGGTGCCATAGGACTCATTGGGTGCATCTACAAATTAAGTTAATTTAAGATTGCTTAAATTGACTTAATTTAATCTGCATCTACACTACATTTTCCTTAAGTCGACTTAAGCAGCAGCTTAAGTCAATTTAAGGAAAATTAAAGTCGACTTTATAAAACCTCATTTAAAGTCGACTTTACTGGCTAAGTCAACTTTATTAAGTCGACTTAGCCAGTGTAGACGCAGATTAGCCCTAAATCGACTTTAAGTCGACTTAAAGGGCTTCAGGGTTCCCCCACTGCCCTCCCTGCCAGTGTGGCTGACACAGGCAGAGCCTGGCATGCCCTCCCACGGGGCAGGACAGAGTGCTGCCCACCCTTCTCCTATGCCCGGCCAGTGTCCCTGTCCTGCTCAGCCCCCAGGTACAATGGGGTAAATGCTGAGCCCCCTGTCACTTGGCAAAGGGTGACCCCCCGCCACCATGGACCAATCCCAGGTCCATCTAGCCCCTACAAGTCGACTTAGGCATCCCGTGTGGATGCTCTAAGTCGATTTGGCAGGGTCCCCTTTAAGTCAACTTAATTTTTGAATGTAGACATGCTAAGTCGATTTAAAGTCGACTTTGTTAAGTCAACTGAGCAAAGACTACTTAAACTAACAAGTGTAGACATAGCTTGTATACAGCAAAACCAATGGTTAACATAGCTACCTCTCTGGAAGTTGCACCACTGTAGCGCTTCAGTGTAGACATTTCCTGTGCTGACAGGAAGGGTGCTTATACTGCTGTAGTTAATCCATCTCTCCAGGAGGTGGTAGCTGGATTAATGGAAGAATTCTTCAATTGACCTAGCTCTCTCTACACTGTAGGAGAGGTTGATTTAACTATGCCACTACAGGGTGAGGTTTTTTCACACCAGTGACTCTCAACCTTTCAAGATTACTGTACCTCTTTAAGGAGTCTGATTGGTCTTGCATACCTTTCACCTCACTTAAAAACTTCTTGCTTACAAAATCAGACAAAAATTAAAAATGGTCAAAGCACACTATTGAAAAATTGCTGAGTCATTTTACCATATTACTATAAAATAAATCAATTGCAATATATATAATATTGTACCTACATTTCAGGATAAACAAGTTATTGTCTGTATAAAATTTTAGTTTGTATTGACTTTGCTACTTTTTTTTATGCAGCCTGTTATAAAAGTAGGCAAATATCTAAATGAATTGATATACCCTGAAAGACCTCTGCATACCATTGGTTGAGAACCACTGTTTCACATCATTGAGTGATGTAGGCAAGCCAACTCATTTTTTTAGTGTAGACTTGGCCTTATTGAACAAAAGAATTAAAAAATGTCAAGAGCAATGTTGGTAAATATGGAGCACATGAGCCCATGTTTTCAAAGGTGGATGAAATGAGCACACCTACAAAGCTGTGTGTATGTATTTATTCACCATAGTTATCTGTTGTGCATGACTAAAAAGCCCTGTTACCAATGTAAATACGGACTTCTGGGGGTGCATTTTCATGGCCACATTTTTAAAAGTGACTCAAAGCAGAGAAATAAAATTACTAACAATGCACAGACAGAGATCTTAATAAAGAACATCATGAATCACATCCTCTCAGTAATGCACTCATTTCTAAAATGAAGATGTTTTTGTTGATAATGGCCAAGAATTTAACACAGTCTAATTCATTCACACAGAATCCAAAGCACTGTGATAGTTTTACTTCAGTATGATTCTTTACACATTTACAGAAGAAACTCAGGTATGGAAATATGTCGGTCAAAAACTAGCCAAGCTGCTATTATTTCATTCTTGATCCCCGCCTATTACAACAGCCTATCTAGCAACCAAATCACCTCACTGTTCCAAAAAAGACAAAGATACAGTGTGCAGAGAAAGATTTCTGCCTCAAGTCTTCTTTGCTCAACAGATTCTAGTGCAATACAAAAGGTAGGCATGGAGAGGAAAGTTTCAAAGAAGTTGCAGCCAGCAGTTAGGCTGGAAAGAGAAAGACAGGTCCAGTTAAAATGAATAAACAGTTTTAGATTTTAACCCTTGGCTGCTTCTTAACGAATCAAACAGATGCATCAATGAATGTACTGCAAACCTGTTGTGCTCTTGAAAGTTCCAAGCAAGTATGTTCAGGAATAAATGTACCACTGGGCTGCTGAATGTTCCCGGCATAGAAAATCCCATGATTCTTTCCTGAGTGGAAGAATTCTGGTCTCTTGCTTCGACACTACAGCTAATACATCCCAGAAGGGTTTTTTTTGTTTGTTTTTGGGGGGGGGGGGGGGTTGGCAATAGTATTATCTTGCGGACTCATTTTGTCCACTAAAATCCCCTCATCCCTGTCTCTAGTGCTCTTTCCTAAGCAGTCCTATCTCATTTTCTACTTGTGCAATTGATTATTCCTTCCCAAGTTTAGTACTTTGCATTTGTCTTTATTGAATGCCATTCTATTTATTTCAAGCCTTGTCTCTGGTTTGTCAAGATCATTTTGAACTCTAATCCTGTCCTCCGAAGTGTTCGTAACCCTTCCTAACATGGTGTACACGCACAAATGCACAGAGTTCACTCTTGAGTCCAATACCTGAAAGCACATACTAGGAGTACTGATATGCATTCCAACATAGCATTCTGAAGTGTATCTTCATGGATCCAGAATGATGAAGTGTATAGTTCAAATATTAATCAAAAATGTAGAATGTATTAACTATAGGACTTCACCATCAGACAGCTTACTAATTCAAGCAGGAGATGATATTTTCTACTGGGTGTACATGTTATTGTGTATTAAAATAGACATGAAAGATACTTTAAATATCCATCCAATACGTTTAATTATATTTTATGCATAGGAAAGAGAACTAATAGGTGCACACATGAAATGCCTGCCATCATTCAGACAAGATCCTTTTTGAATTAATACACCATTGCTTTTATTATAGGTCACAAAAAGGAAATTTTTGGCATTCAGACAGTCACACATCAGTCATTTGTCTTTATTCATTTGATGTTGCATATTTTACATTAGAAATGATACTTTCATGGTCAACAGAAGAAGTGTCCTGTGCTTTATTAACATTCAAGGTCAATTATTTTATGCAATATAGATGAAAAACTAAAAGCTAATAACTCCAAATAGGCTCTTTTCAGACACATCACTATATCGGGGGAATTTACATAGGCAGACTCCCCAGGATATAGGGGTAACACATACTATTACCCTCAAGAGGTGCACTAGACGTTCCTCAAGTGCTAGATTGGTCAGCTGGCTAATGTGTAGTGTGGGTAAGATCACAGCCCATCACCTGTCGATCCCTTTTGGAGGACTCACACTACAAAGAGGAGGTAGGGACTACAGTTGCATCTCACAGAGGGGTAATGCTAAAAGAGACCTAAGGTGATATGGTAAAATTTACCTCTGTCCATGAGGTGCATATGGTACCCTTGCTACACCACATAGGTGCTTGTTACAGAGTGCTCTAGACCTGTATAGAAGTAAATAGTTGATTGATAAAGAATCTGTAGATAGCACTCAAGAGCATATAGCAGCTGCTGGATTTTGTAAGACCAATAAAACTTGCCCTGCAAAGAGCTTCCTGTGACCAACTCATAACAGCCCTATTTTGACAATTTAGCAGGACTAAAGTGATACACAGGCCTCATGTGGGCTCTCTGCACAGGAGTGAATAGCAAAATAGATATTATCTTTTAAGTGCAATAGGTTAAACACAGAAACAGCAAAAAGTCAGCAGTGCATATACAGTGATTGCCTTTACATCATAGATGAGCAAACTAATTGTTTCCTCTGTCACTTCACTAATGAGAACAACCCTAGAATATAACTGAAGAAACTCGTATTGATTTTGACATGCTTTGACTCAAGCCCTTTCTCCTGGGGACATGCATACAAGAAACAGACTTCAGAGACAGACACCACCATTCTGAAGGATAACTATCAGGAGACAAGGTTGTACACTGTCAGAACAGGAGTCAGGCCTAGTGGTCAGACTCCAATACCAGAGCCCCAGGTCAAAGCAGAGTGAGAGCTGGGGATTTGAGCCAAAGATCAGAAATGAAAAGTCTGAATACTGGAGCCCAGAGCTGAGAAAAAACCAGAGCAGACAGTCAGAACCAGCTTACCTGGAGTAAGGCCAGGCAGGAATAAGGCTGGGTGTAGAGCAGGGTCTAGACTGGAGTAAGACAGGTACAGCACTCGGAGTGAGGTAAGCCCAGGAGGACACAGACATATGCATTAGATAGCCAGTGATCTGCTGCATCTACTGAGTTTAAGAGCAAGCTGCTTGCTGTCTTAGCCAATCGGGTGGTTCAAACACCTGATGACTGGGCAGATCAGCTGCACGCCCCCATGATAATCATGAACAGGTCCCAATATTGGAGTTATATTACACCCAGGTGGGAAAGGAACTGACGTGGCATAACAGAAACAATAAAAACCTCATTGCCTCAGTCAATTAAAATCAGACCACATGATACTGTAGAGAACATTGAGGGGTGGGGGAATGGGAGAGTTTACAGTGTGATTCAATAGGTTTTTGTGCATCTCTCTATGATTCTAGGAGAGTAAAATAAAAGTGGTAGAGAAATAGAAATTGTATTCTAAAGTTTCTGAGGGAGCAGGCAGACAGGCCTCATGTGGGCTCTCTGCACAGCAGCAAATAGCAAAAAGAGAGACTATGAGGTACTTTAATTTCAAACTTATTGTTGGAACTGAAAATGGAACTGTTTTACAACTAAACTAAAATTAATAGATACAGGTTCATTCTGGTTTGTTTGTTTGTTTTAAAGTTAATTTTTCTTTAGTTTAATCCCTGTAGGATATGAAACCCAAACTATATCTCACAGTGTTTGTGCATAACACTCCGGCAGTAATTCTGCCTAGAGTCACAATTAGGACAGTTTCTTTTTGTTCTTATTCATATAAAGTTATATCATAGGCATTCATACTGCTTTACAGTATATAAAGTATATACAGTCTGGATCTCATATATGTAAAGCTCAAATGGAAAATTAGTAGATGTGGTAGCTCCCTAGAGATAAGTTAGGCAAAAGGAGTGTCTTTTAGATAGAAATTTGAGAATCCAATTCAAGCAGCCTTCTTGAGGAGAGCACTTAAGCATGAATCTCATTGAAGTTAATGAGTTCTTAAGCATATAAGCAGAAAGGCTGTTCTGATGAGGGACTGATTTACTAACTACAAGTTTAAGTGTTTCCCTGAATCAGGTCTTGATCAGTGGAAGGGATATTAGTTTTCACTTGACATAGGGGAGGTTCTTTCAACCATGGAAACCAGCATGGATAAATTCCAAAGGGGTAGCTGTGTTAGTTTAGTTCAGCAAAACAAACAAGGAGTCTTGTAGCACTTTAAAGACTAACAAATTTATTTTTTGCATGAGCTTTCGTGGGCAAAGTCCCCTCACAAGGTTCTTTTCTGTTTAGCATTGATAAAGGCACTGAACATGGTTGATGGTCAGTGAAATAAACACACAAGATAAATAGTGAAAAGTAAATTGGCTGATTTTTTTTTAAGTCTAAATCAAAGGACATGTTAAGCTGAATATTCAGAAAATATTCTTAAAAGGGACAGCTAATAACCTATTTCCTGATTTTAAAAAGTAAATAATTTTTAAAAGTATTTTAACCAAATGTCATCCCTTTCAGAGAAGTGGCTTGGTCCAGGAGACTTTCATAGAGTGTTTTAGGTGCAGAAATTCAACAAGCTGTAAAATATCCAAGTATCCTAGTTCTCCCATAAGCAAGTTCTAAAATGAGTTTGTTTAAACAGGAACAGAGAGGTAACTCAGAACAATGGGGAAATGTGCTACTGACAGAATAGGAACAAGAGTATAATATCCATTATTCTAGAATCCATTATAATCCACAACTTCCACCTTCCGTTCCTCAGAAAAAATTCTGATCTTGAGTTTAAATGTAAGTACTGCAATTTACACATCAGCCATGATTTAAAAAACCCACAAGTGCTATTGTGGCATTTAAGCTTGGTTTGGACATTTTTTAAATTACTACTATACTCTTTCAACAAGTTTAAAGGAAGTTGTAAATAAGCATTTAGCAAAACAAGAAGTTCAGCGTGTTATGTTAATTCAAGGCTGTATGTCTCCAGATACAACTTCTTAAGAACTCATTCTGACTTGAATGGGATTTGCCTAAGGGCTTGTCTACACTGGGGATGAGGTTGCAATTTGATCTGAAGATGTCAAATTACAGAAGGCAAAGGTGAGTGATCACATCAAATTTCTTGCTCGGGGTCTCATGTCCCCACTGCTCACATAACTTCCTGAAAGGCATTGCAATGTGGGTAGTGGGTGCAGGGGCTTGTGGGAAGGCAGTCATCCTCTGCTCACTTTCTCTCCCCTCTTCTCTAAAGAAAAAAAAACCTAACAGAAAAAACTTTCCTTGCTGGTTCTCTGCTGCAGAGACAACAGAGAGGCACAGTGCTTCATGCAGAGAGAGGAATTAATTGAAAGCTTCCCAGGGCTGAAAGCAGGGGTGGAGCTATGTTGCCACAGTAAAGAGACAGGAAAAACTGCTCTCCAGCTACACGGACTTAAATTGGAATTGTAGATTTCGATGTCAGTGCTACGCACCTTGCACGGGTGGTGTTAGTAGATCGAATTACAGCTTTCTTTTTTTTCCCCGAATTTACTGCTCTGACAGTGGACACACAGGCTGCAGAAGGTAATGGTAAGCAGCATTATGTTGAACTTTACTGTCAGTGTAGACCAGGCCAAAGTCAAGAATTCAGAACTTGGGATGGAACATAAAATTGACCATAAATGGCACAACATTGATGTTTGTTAGAAAAACGTTACAGCATTGCTCAAAGCCTTACATTTTGCAGAAGCATTACTATTACATTTGGAACATTACTGTAGAACATTGGCTGTAGTATCCTTTTAGCAAGGGAAAAATAATGGGGGCAAATAAATCATGAACAGCCAATGTTTCATGTTTTATTCAGATTGGAATCCATTTCCTATCTTTCCCTTTCATCATGCTGATTCTATTTAAACCCAAACCCAGAACCATTAAGGTTGATGATGGTCCTTATAGAAATAAACAGATTTAGTTTTAGCCATAAGCTCTGCCTTTAGAGAAAAGACTTTTAAAATGTATGGAAGTTGCAGAGCTGTAGTTCAGTAGCCTCAGTGCTTATGTTCTATGCAATGCCACAGTTCCACTATGTTTTCAATTCCATTTAATAGCCATCGTTACCTCTGTAGATAGAATATGTGCAACAGCCCAGAAGACCTCAAACACAACAGTGTTTGCAACATCCCAGCAAACTTCAGTAAGCTGAGATGCTTGACAAAAATGAATAGATGTTGCCCACATTCGTCAAACAGCAAATACGTCTGTATTGCTTCCAGTCCAATATGAGACACTAGTAAAATATGTTCAGATGAAATCCAGAAGACAAGATGCAAGGCTCACATACAGAAATTCTAAATCTGCAAGCCTCCTTAAATGCTCAGAAAATGGATAGAATATCTCATGCAGTATAAAGTGGGCCAGACTTTCAGTTAGGATAAGTCAAAAGAGTCCCACTGACTTCAAAGAGGCATTTTTGAAGCGACACCCCTTTCCATCAGATGAAAATCAGCCTCAGTATGAGTTGCATAGTGATAACTGAATTATTGAATGGCACTAGATTAGGCCTTATTCCCATGCTCACGGAAGTTAGGAGGAGGGTACAAACAGCTTTCCCCCTCCATTTTTCTGGCAACAAGGAATGTTTTTGTTTGCTTTTCTGGGTAAATACTATAATCATGAGTCCGGCAGTTAAGCAATGTTATGAGACCAGATTTGGCTCCAAGAAGAAACACAGACTTTTCTATGCACAATTTGCCCTAAAAAAAAAATCACACCACAACTAACAAAAAGCATTTCCTCCAAGATCTAGCAGCCTCTATAATCAGTTAAGCAGAATTTCTACAATCATACATAACATCACTCTCCTCTGACTTCTGCTCATTTTACATTCCACTTCCTCTATGCAACACACACAAAGGCCCAAGCAAACTGCCATCATAAGGATTAGCAGTCAGTGGGAGCCTGTGCATGGATTTAAGGTTTGTGCAGGGAACTACAGTGGGAGTTAGTGGGGAGCTGTTGTGGCATCAAAAAGGAAGCAAATTGGGCAGGAAACCAATTTGCTAAAATCTGTATGAGGGTTTTCTAGGAAGTGGTGTTGAGAAGCTGTAGCGAGAGTGAGGTTGGCATAATACAATAGAAGGAATCAGCATGGTGCTAGTTTTCCAGCGGGTTCTCTTGTGTAGACTAAAGGTGTTTTGGTGAAGACCTTTATTGCTTTGAAAGTAGCCAATTGCAGTATTCTGTGTAGGTGAGCCCTAAACCAATTCTGCCATACAACTTGGGTTTTTAGCATTGCTTTTCTGCACTTTAATTAAAAATCTGTACGCATTACAGGAATCCACCAAATCATTAAGGTGTCCACAAAAATTCCTTCTGCATAGTAACAGGTAAATAATAATTTGGGCTACATTGTCAGAAGTATATAGAAAATGAATGTCTGTGTTTGCTGAATAAAACATTCAGTTTGAAGGCATTGCCTTCACTGTCAGGGACTTCCTCACTGTTCTAAGCATAAATCTTAACATGCAAAAAACAAGAGTCCTGTGGCACCTTAAAGACTAACAAATTTCTTTGGGCACAAAAGTTCGTGGGCTCCAACCCACTTCATCAGACATCAGATGAAGTAGGTTGTTGCCCGCGAAAGCTTATGCCCAGAGAAATTTGTTAGTCTTTAAGGTGCCAGAGGACTCTCATTTTTAGCTGTATACACACTGACACGGCTATTCCACTGAATCTTAACATGGGCGTCGCTGGTATTGGGCAAACGGGACACGAGCCCGGAGTCCCAGCGCCAATGCCCCAAATCCTTGGCTGGGCCCTGAGCTGTATCCTGCCACCACCAACTGCGGCAGCAGGATCCGTCCCTGGGCTCCCAGCCGAGGACCCAGGGCCTGGCCATCTCTCGCTAGTGCAGGATCTGGCCCTGGGACTACATCTGCTGCCCGCTGGTGGCAGTATGCGGCTCCGGGGCCCCAGCTGAGGACCTTGGTCCTGGACACCACCCATTGGCCAGCAACTGCCTGTTCCAGTCCCCGGAACTCCGGCCAAGGACCTGGGGCCCAGCCGATGGTGGCAGGATCCAGCCACGGGACCCTGACACGGCTCCTGGCTGGGGACTTGGGGCTGGCAGCAGCAGGACCTTTTCTCGGGGCAGCAATGCCCCTGAATCTTAACATGAATCCTTAAGGGACCTGAGCTATGTCTACACTTGAAAAGTTAAGTAAGTCGACTTAATAAGGTCAACTTAAAGTTGACCTTATTAAAGCGACTTAACAAAGTTGACAACTTTTTAAGTGTAGACATAGCCCCTTTGCAGCCTTATTAAATTGACTTAATGCTTTAAGTCGACTTAATAAGGTCGACTAAGGTGCTAATCCCTGTCCATAATGGCTTAAGTCGACCTAAAAATAGGTGTTATTAAGTCAACTTAATTTTTCCTTAAGTCGACTTAAGGAAGCCCAGTGTGGACAGGAAGTAAGTTGGGTCAACTTAAGTCTCTTTGGGTGCATCTACGCTTAGAAATTAAGTTGCCTTAAGCTTGCTTAAGTCGACTTAATTTAAGCCGCATCTACAATACAGTTTCCTTAAGTCGACTTAAGCAGCTTGCTTAAGTCGACTTAAGGAAAATAAAGTCGACTTAATGAAAATTAAGTCGACTTTATTAAACCTGCTTTTAGTTCGACTTAAGGCTTAAGTCGACTTCCTAAAGTCGACTTAAGCCAGTGTAGACCTGGAGTAGTCCTAAGTCGATGTAGGGCTACTCCAGGACTCCTTCATTGCCCTCCCTGCTGGGGGGAGGGGCCACAGGGGAAACTTGGCATGCCCACCCTGCTCCTATGCCCTGCCAGGGTCCCTGTCCCCCTTTGCCCCATTGTACCCAGGTACAATGGGGCAAAGGTTGAGCCCCCTGGCACTAGGCAAGGGGTGCCCCCCGGCACCGTGGACCTGCCCAAGGTCCGCTTAGCCCTTAGAAGTCAACCTAGGCATCCAGTGTGGACGCTCTAGGTCAACTTTGTAAGTTCGACTTTAAGTCGACTTAGTTAAGTCGACTTAAAATTACAAGTGTAGACATAGCCTTTAAGTTGACCTAACTTGTAAGTATAGATGCACCCCTGGAGCCTTAAAATATTCCACCTCTCTTTTTTGAAGATTTTCTCGCCTGCCCTGTGCATGCCACTGAGTTACTGCAATTGTTCTATTCTTTCCCTGCAGGAGATTTGAGATCTTTGGGATGCAGAACTACAAAAAGCATCTAAGATAATGCATCTCTTGCTTTCTGGCCCACAATCCTTGCAGAGAAAATTGGTTCTCATGACCACAATAGCGTGGACTATTCAGAGAGGGATCAGGGGCTGCAGGGCTCCTTGGCCTCCCCCACCAGTGCCCCCTTCCCCCAACCTGGGGCTCCAGCCTAAGGCCCTGGTGCAGGTGGTCCATCGCTGGGCAGGGTCCTGGGGCCAAAGGCTGGTTGCAGCTTGGCTGGTCAGCCCTCAAGGGTGGCGGGGCCAACTGGTGCACACGGTGCGATCCAAAGACTGCACCAGAGGCCGTACTGCACAATCCAGTCAACCCGCCACCGCCAGGAGCCGACCAGCCAGGCTGCACAACTGGCTCGCTCTGCCTCCAGGGGCAGAGAGGCCAGCCTAGAGGCAGGGCAGGAGCACAGAGCCCGGCCTCCGGGCTGGTCCACCCCACCCCTGGAGCCAGACAAGACCACGTAGCCCGCCCCACTCCCCCACCCCCCATCGCTGGCAGGGCAGAGGGCCCCTACATTGTGGTGGACCCGTGGGCATGGGCCCCATTAGCCCGTGCAATATTCTGCCCCTGGGGCTATTGCCCACAAATAATTCTATCACGCATTGCATTTTGTTAGGGTGCTTTATGGTCGGTCAATTTATTTTGTTACTTTGTGATTCTTATTATTCCTCCTTTTAATAGACAGCAGGACTTTCATTTTAAGTCCCTATTGACGTAATTTCCTTTAGAACTGGAGAATTGGATTACTCATCTTCTCTCGCTCTTTCACACTGGCAGAATCAATCTAATAAAAATGATAATTTTACATAAGTGGTCAGACTTATTTCAGGACAGTATTATTCCTTGTTGCGTTGCTGATGAACTCTGGGAATATCAATGAGGCTGTCACAGAGTTCCTCTGGGACAAGAGAAGACTCTCAACAGTTGTATATCATGTAAACAGGCTCTCTCATTTTGATGTGCTCTATACTAGAAATGAGCTTGAACTGCACATTTTGCTACTGCAACTAAAGTCTAGATCTGAATTTTGAACACCCTCAAAGTTGAGTTGGACAGAACAGAGCATTCAGTTTAGGATGGAAGCCATTTGCAAAATCTGGATCTGGATCCATGTTTGAATTTTGATCACCACGAAACAGTTTGATTTGGGCCCATCTACCATATAATTTGGCCTTCTAACATTCAATTCTGTGCATTTTAGATCACACATTTGATGACTTCCTGTTGGAGAAATTCATTAAGACAGTGACCAAATATTAAACGTATATGAACATGTTGGACTTTTGAAAGGAAAAATGAATGCACTGGGAGAGTCAAACTATTGCTCTTCTTGCATTACACTGGTCTCTGAACAGTTGGAGAGAGGGGGAAGACACTTAGGCTATGTCTACACTTGTGAATTTAAGTCGACTTAGCTAAGTCGACTTAACATGTCCACACTTAAATTTTAAGTCGACTTTGGGGGGACCCTACAAAGTCGACCTAGAGCGTCCACACTGGACGCCTAGGTCGACTTGTAGGGGTTAGATGGACTTGTGACTGGTCCACGGTGGCAGGAGGGGCACCCCTTGCCAAGTGCCAGGGGGCTCAGCCTTTGCCCATTGTACCTGGGTACAATGGGGCAAAGGGGGACAGGGACCCTGGCAGGGCATAGGGGCAGGGTGGGCAAGCTTAAGTCAACTTAATTTACAAGTGTAGATGCACCCTATGGAACTACATTATTTCTGAGTAAAAAACCAAAGTAATTATTAATAAGTAAACCCATATCCATCAGTTGAATCAAATTTGCAGGTTACATACAAGGTGAGCAACATCCATCTGTGGAACTCACTACCTCAAGATAGCCGAGAGACAAAGAGCTCTCCAGATTACATAAAGTGTTGCACATGTACATGAATAATAAAATACATATACCTTTGCATTAAAAGATGATAACCAGTAAGGGAACCTCAGGTTTCAGGATATAATCTAATTAACAAGAATTAGGAAGACATTTCTATTATGGACAGATTTTTGCCTACCTTTCTAGTATGGGATTTCGTTGATGCATCTGTTACGTCTCACAGTCAGAGACAGGATACTGACCTCGATGGACCAATGGTCTAATCCTGTATGCCCAGGGTCAGCAACTCCCGACATGTTGGGGAGGGAGCCCATTCAGAGCGGCACATGGTGTCCTCTGTGGAGCTGCAGAAATTGCTGCTCCTGCCACCGAATTCTGCACAGAGAGGCTTCTTTCAATGGCGGCTAGGGCAGGGGATGTCCCCAGACATGCTGCCAAAAGCTGCTCGCCAGGCATGCTGCTGAAAGAAGCCCTTTCAGCAATGGCTGGATTGAGGGGTCCCCAGACATGCCACAGTGAGAAGCCACCCAGAGTGGCTCCTTTCAGCAATGGCTGGGGTGGGGGGGCGGTACCCAGGCACTCACTGAAAGGATCTGGTCTGGGCAGCTTCTTTCTGCTGTGTGCCTGGGGAACCCTGCACTGAAAGAAGCCACCAGGAAGTGGCTCTGTAGTGACCAGGGGCACCCAAGCCGTGACCACTGCTGAATTTTCAGGCAGTAGCGGCTCTTTTTTTGGGGGGGGGGCACCAGCCCTGGCTGAGTGTTGGGGAGGAGGGGCTGGCACAGGGGTTGATACAGGGGTTGGCAAAGGTTGCCGACCCCTGCTGTATGCCTATATTCCCACGAAAGCCACATTACTGCTTTGCCTCATTCAACCTTTTACTAGTACTGTGTAGATAACACTTAAAAGATTTCTATTTTCCTTTATGTTTCCCCCACTGAATCCAACACATGGGGTGCGTCTACACTAGTAAATTAAGTCGACTTAAGCATGCTTAAGTCAACTTAATTTACTCTGCGTCCACACTGGCATTTCCTTAAGTCAACTTAAGCTGCTGCTTAAGTCGACCTAAGCAAATTCAAAGTCAACTTTATAAAACCTCCTATAAAGTCAACTTTGAAGCTTAAGTCGACTTTTTAAGTTGATTTAAGCTGTGTGGATGCCCTTAGAAGACTTAGGGCATTTGGGAAGGGAGCTTCCTTCTCCCCGGGACCCACGCTCCAGCTGCTCAGCAGCCGGCAGCTGGAGCGCGGGTCTCCTGCTCTTCCTCCTGGCCGGGACCACTCGGGTCCCAGGGAAGTTCTCCCTGGGACCCAAGTGGTCCCAGCTAGAAGGGTTCCCTTCTGCCCAGGACCTAAGAAGTCCCGAGCAGAAGGGAGCCGAGTGGTCCGTGGCAGAAGGGAGCTCCACGCTCCCTTCTCTCCCGGACCGCTCAGGGGCTTGCTGCTCCAGGGAGAGCCAGCCCTGTGCGGGGCTGGCTCTCCCTGGACCGAACTAGTCGACTTAGAGAGTCTATTATAGACTCTCTAAGTTGAGTTATTAAGGCCCACTTTAAGTCGACTTAGGAGTCCTGTATAGACTCTCTAAGTCGACCTAATAAGGTCGACTTAAAGTTGACTTATTAAAGTTGACTTATTTAAGTCAACCTAAATTCCCCAGTGTAGACATAGCCCACGGTGCTTGGTGCTCTTCACTAGTTCAACTTAAACTTGCTGAGCTGATTTCTGCCAGCCAGTGAAGACAGTACCATTAACTTCCCGCACATCTAACTGCAAGAGTGAGCAGATACCTTAATAATTTACAGAGACCTGCAGGGCAAATAGCACTCAGTCCCTCATGTGCTCGCCCAGAGACTGTGGGCTTGTTTTCACTGATGGTGGCAAAATCGCCGCCATCAGTTTGAACTTCCTGATTGACTGATCGGGTCTGTGAAGATAGCCTCTTTTCAAAAAGGGTGCTCCAAAGAGATAGTCTGAGTGCCTTAATAAAGCCTCTAAAACAAGCCAGATGTTTTGAGCAAGATGCATTCTATAATAAATAAAGGAAACTATTCTCTAAAGGAAACTAGGGCTTTGATGGATAGGAAGCATGACTACAGGCAGTAAAAAAAATCACTGAAACCAACTGGATGAGAATCTATAATGACACAATAAAACTGTGTACTGCTGTGTATCAGGCTTAAGTTAGTGAAGGATTTTCAAATTGTACACATTCAGATTCTGCAGATCTGAGTTTACATGTGGTGACCATGACAGATCATTTTCAGCTGACTCATCACCTCCAACCCCATCTGAAAATGAGACCCAGAATATCAGCAGCAAGCAAGATTGTGGGTTCACTCTTCACTGTACAAGCCCTTAGCAAGACAGCATGCCTATTTACATGAAACCAGATAGAAACAACCTAGTCTGGCCCCATCATTACCATTCCAACTGTGATGGCATTCTTTCATCACACCACTCAGATTCAAGTGTGCCCTTGTTGCCAAAAAGGCCAATGCCATATTAGGCTGCATCAGTAGGAGTATTGCCAGCAGATCGAGGGATGTGATAATTCCCCTCTATTCGACACTGGTCAGGCCGCATCTGGAGTACTGTGTCCAGTTTTGGGCTCCCCACTACAGAAAGGATGTGGACAAATTAGAAAGAGTCCTGCGGAGGGCAACAAAAATGATTAGGGGCCTGGGGCACATGACTTATGAGGAGAGACTGAAGGAACTAGGCTTATTTAGTCTACAGAAGAGAAGACTGAGGGGAGATTTGATAGCAACCTTCAACTACTTGAAGGGTTGCTCCAAAGAGGAGGGAGCTAGGCTGTTCTCGAGGGTAACAGAGGACAGAACAAGGAGCAATGGTTTCAAATTACAGCTGGGGAGGTCAAGGTTGGATATTAGGAAAAACTTTCTCACTAGGAGGGTGGTGAAGCATTGGAATGGGCTATCTAGGGAGGTGATAGAATCTTCATCTTTGGAGATTTTTAAGGCTCGGTTAGACAAAACCCTGGCTGGGATAATTTAGGGGGAGTGGTCCTGCTTTTTAGCAGGGGGTTGGACTAGATGACCTCGTGAGGTCCCTTCCAACCCTATTATTCTATGATTCTATGATTCTAAGTTATTCGAACTGAGCGGTCCCAGAATGGCAGAGAAAAGGAAAGAAACAGCAGGACAGCAAACACTATAGGTCAGGAAGAACTCATACCTCCCAAGTGCTACTTTGTGTGCACAGATGAGCTGCTGCACAGAGCAGCATTCTGAAAGCAATTTGTAGCACCTTTCATTGTGACTGACAAGACAATTAATGCTCAAAATTGTCTTTACAAAGCAGCTTCAGGAACCCCATTCAAGTGACAGCATACTCATTAAATTTAATCTGTCCAGCTAAATTACAAATTCCACATCCTGTCAAAGTGGTTTCAACTACGTGTATGCATAAACACGTGCACAAGAGCTTACAAACAGTTTGGGGATCTAAATCCAACAGAAACAGCCACACTAGGTTCTGAACCAGTTTTACGAGGCTGTTGGTAGGGCCATTCTGAGCACTGCAATGCGGTGGTCAAAGTGAAGTTATTCTGGATTTACTCAGTATACGTGAGAACAGAATGTGGCTCTTGTCATCTCATACTAGTTACACAGAGGAAATGAAATTAGCTATCCCTGTCGAGCTAACTGTTCCAGCAGGAAAAAAAAAATCTGAATAATCAAAGCAGCTTTGTTTCTCCAGGGAAAAGGACTCTGGTGGTAGGGGACAGAAAATCATCTCAGGTATAAATTCTTGTATTTGGGGGAAAGAGAGAAAAAATACAAATTAACATCAGCTGAGTTACTGCACTCTGGTTCTCTGTGCATGAACACTAATTTTATTCAGAGACACTGATTTGAGACTGCAGACTTGGGGGGAATAGTCCTAACTCGATTCACAAGCCCATTATCATGTAGTTCCTGATGGGATTTATGTAACCAAGGTCCCACCGTGTATTTTTTTTGTGCAGGAGATAGAGTGTAAAGTAGGATTTCTCATGCTCATGTGCTTTTAGTCTTGATATATATTTTTAATATATTTTTTAATAAAGGGAAGTTGTCTTCCCACAAACTGTACTTAATGACAAAAATTACCAGTAAGGACATCTCATCTTCAATTGAAGTGATGGTTGTCATCCACAGAACCCACCAAAGAACTGTTATTTCAAAAGGGCAGTTTCATGACTTCCCAGCTACAGTTTTGGCTTTTTTTTTTTCTTTTGCAGATGTGAGAAAGGCAATACTTTTCTCCTTTTGTTCCTTCTAAAGTTATTTGATACATTCAAATTGCTTAGAGTAGGTTTCCTTTCAAAACAATAGTGATAGTTTATTGTTAAAGCTCTTTTTTGTAAGTAATGGGAAACATTCATGGAGGAAGTTCAAACAATCTTCTTGTCCAAAAAGGTATAGGTAAAATCCTGGCCCTGTTGAAGTCAACAGCAAACACCCAATCACTCAGAAGGATCAGAATTTCACCCTCTGCCAACCTATATCCTTGTAGTCGATAATTACAATATCAGTACCTAGTAAATATAATAATGATAATAGTTCTATCACGCTCTTCTTCCCTGAAGGCCTGTAAATGGATTTTCTTGTTGGTTTTTCTGATGTTGTTTTACTTTGTTTTATGTTGGGTTTTTTTAATACTGCTCCCAGTTTTGATTTGATAGTAACACATTTGGTGCTTAGCCTGAATAACTTCCTAAACACAGTATCAAGTGGCTGCATTCTACCTATCTAAAATTTCTCCTAGAGCACTTGATCATGTAACGAGGTTCTCCAGTTTCATACAAATTAAAATAGTTTGATTTGAAATTTTCACCCAGAGTCAAGAGGAAGTCTCCCTATTCAGGACAGCATTTAAACATGTGCTTAATTTTAAACAACTGCATTAGTCTCTTGAGATTTAATTATATGACAGACATTAAGTACGTGCTTAAGTGTTTTCCTGACTTAGCACCCAGATTCTGATCTCAGTTACAATGAAAGGTGGCTTATAAATAATGGTTGTTGTCATCGGTGAAATGAAAATGTAGAACTAGAAAGAAATGGCAGATGAAAGCTACACGACTAAACTAAAAAGGTTAGTTGTCACTAGCTAGTGTCATCTCTGCTTTAGAGGCTTGATACAAAGGTCAATGAAGTCATGGGAAAGATTCCAATTGAGTTCAACTGTCTTTGTATCAGGCCCTAGGGGTATGTCCATACTGGAGCCTTAGGTCGACTTAAGGACAGTTAAATCGACCTACACACCGCTGCATCCACACTGGTCACTTATTAAGTCGACTTAAGCGCTTCCTTAAGTCGACTTAATAACACCACCTCTTAAGGTCGACCTAAGGCTTAAGTCGATTTTATTAAGTCAACTTAAACCAGTGTAGATGGGGAATAGCCCTTCAGTCGACCTAATTGGCCTCCAGGCCCCCTTGCAGAGTTCCTGGCCACGCCTCCATCAACCTAGCACCTGCCAGTGTGGATGCAGGGCTGTGGACTCTCTAAGTCGACTTAATAAGGTCAACTTTAAGTCGACTTGAAGTTGATCTTGTAGAAGAATGCAGCTACGGAGCACTGATAATGACTGCTGCTGTTTCTAAGAACTACATAGCCTTGAAAGCTAGCGCTATCCGGTCAGAACTAGTTGCCTGTTTCTGTATCTGTTATTCTGTCCTTGCTCTTTCTAAATAAGGGTGGATCGTAGCTGAACCAATAAGAAGCTGTAGCTCTTTCCTGTCTAATGTATTCTGAGGGTCTATAAAGGACACTGCCTGATGTCACAGGGGTGGAGATTTCCTTTGTTCTCTCCCCGTTAGTGCTCTCGTATTCTGAATAAAGTAAAGTTTCGTGATCACACTCAAGTTTATTTATTCGGAGTATTCTTCGACAATCTTGGTTAAGTCAACTTAACAGAGCCTCCAGTGTAGACATATAGGAGAGTAGACAAAGGAGAGTCTGGCACCAACCTGACATAATAAATGAACAAACTTCTTCTTGTAAATCAATTGCTATGCTTTAAAAAGTTACTATTTCCCAAGCACCACCATTAATAATTCTTTTGTAAAATGCTGACAGTGTGGATTCAATATTGATGAGAAAATCTGTGTACTTCTGTTTCATCATTATTCAGCCCCAGCTAAGGAGCACTCAAAATAAAGTGTAATCTGCTGAAGTCTGGTCTGAAACAACAAAAATAACGTACTTCAAATACATAGCCAGAGATTTTCTCATGGAGAGTCGCTAGATTCAACTCATCTACCATGTAACGCCACTGACTTCTCTAAAATTCTAGTAGGGGTTAATTTTGGCTCATGACTGAGCAACAAAATGATGAAATAGTAATAGGAAGTGAGTAGTATTACCAGAACAACTTGGAAAACTCTTGAGTCAAGCTTGATAAGACAGTGAAATCCATCAGTTACATAATCAAATGGATAGAAAATATTTACAATACTACTGTTCCACAGACAAATATTCCTTAATTGCACCATCTCATTCTCTAATGGATGGCTTTTGACACAAAGACTGAATGCTTCGAAGTATGGCTACTATATTGCTAAAAATTATAAATTTAAAGGAGGCTTAATTCGAACTAACTAAAGCCATGGCTACACTAGGCTTTAGTTAGTTCGAATTAAGGGCTTCCTTAATTCAAACTAATAAGTTTGAATATGGTATTCGAACTAAGGGGTTAATTCAAAGTAACTAGTTCGAATTAACCAATGTGGCCATGTTAATTCAAACTAATTTCTTAGTTCGAATTAATCGGCCATTGAAATGAATGGGGATCGCTAATTCGAACTAAGCAAGTGCTTGCTTAGGTTGAACTAACGTTCCAGTGTGGCCATGCTAGTTCGAATTAAGCTAATTCAAACTAACTAAAATTAGTTCGAATTAGTTAGTTTGAATTAACTAATTCGAACTAACTTTGGTAAGTGTAGACATAGCCTTAGATATTTAGTCTAAAAAAAGTGAAGTGGGGCGGGGCTCTGAATTCTCTAAGTTTTTCTTTTCTTTTAATTGTACTAATTAATCACAAAGGCTATGTCTACACTTGCTAAAATTAGTTAGTTCGAACAAGTGTAGACATAGCCTTTGTGATTAATTAGTACAATTAAAAGAAAAGAAAAACTTTAGATAATTCAGAGCCCCGCCCCACTTCACTTTTTTTAGACTAAATATCTAAGGCTATGTCTACACTTACCAAAGTTAGTTCGAATTAGTTAATTCAAACTAACTAATTCGAAGTAATTTTAGTTAGTTCAAATTAACTTAATTTGAACTAGCATGGCCCCACTGGAATTTTAGTTTGAACTAAGCAAGTGCCATCCATGGCACTTGCTTAGTTAGAATTAGTCAGTTGCATTAAGCTCAATGTGCCAGTTAGTTCGAACTAAGCAGTTAGTTCGAACTAACATGGCCACATTGACTTAATTCAAACTAACTAGTTCAAATTAAGGATTAGTTTGAAAGGTATAATCAAATGTATTAGTTTGAATTAAGGAAGCCCTTAATTCAAACTAATGAAAGCCTAGTGTGGCCAAGTTCGAACTAACTTGCTAGTGTAGACATAGCCTAGGAGACAGGATCATCTGTGTTCCATAGAGTTCTGATCATGTTATCGGTGCATAATAAAACAAAGCATAATATCTTTGAAGACTTTTCTTTAAAGGGAGCATAAATATGTTCCATTTTTCAGTAAATGATCTGTAAACATTTTCCCCATGGATCCGTCTATTGAGCATGCTCTTGTAGGTGCCCTCTAGACTGTCTAAGATAGTAATACAGGTTATTGGGCTAGTGCATTAGTTTCACTGGAGTGCCAAATGAAAAGTTATTGATTGGCTGTTTGATAGATTTAAACAGGGCTTGACTAAATTGGTGCACAGCTAGGCACCCAGCTTCAAAGCAAGATGCCTAGCTGAGATACCCCTCAGCACAGAAAAAACTGCGGTGACGGCACAGAGTCCCAGCAGCCAGCATGCCGCCGAATCCACCAAGTTCCGGTAAAGGCACCGGCTGTTTTATTTTTAGTCACCAGAGGGTTCTCCTCTGCTGCATTTTCTCAGTGAAGGTAGGCACCAGGCTACAACCTACAGGCGCCATGGGGACGTGGTGCCCAGAGTTTGTCGAGCCCTGGAATTAAAAATTATTTTGCATGTATATATTTAGTAAAATACAAACACAGCGTTGTGCAGGGGTCGGCAACCCAGAAGATAAGAAGAACCATTTAAAAAAAATTCCTTCGATAACCCAGTGTTTTGTGGGGGAGAGCCCCAGAACCAGGAGCAGCCCCCTCTGCAGGGTCCCCTGGTCGTGGGGGGCCCCAGAGCCAGGAGCCAGAAGATGGCAGCCAAAGAGTCCCATGGGGTTCCGGAGCGGCAGGTTGCAGAACCCAGGTGTAGTATATTCGACTCTCAGTGGCACCCAGGAAACCCAACTGATTTTGGTCCTGTTGCACGGATAGAACGAAGCTCTTAATCTTCACTCCCTGAGTTCTCCTTGCTGCTTCATTTCCCAATTACGGCACCAGCCCCATCAACCAACCTGTCACTCAAGCACATAGCCTGATGTCATATGACTTGGACTTCTCTCTAGGCTTTCACACCCAAGCTCTGCATAAATCTCATCAATTCTTTGTGGAAAACATCTCAATAGAGTCCTTCTCATCTTCCTACTCTATTCCAGACTCTTGTCGTCCTGCAGGTCAGTTACTGCAACATACTTCTGTCTGGCTCTGACAAATGCAATCGTGGCCCACTCACATCCTTTCAGAATGCTGCTGCAAAGACAGTTTTCCTACCTTATCACTCTGACCATCACCTTTGCGTCCATCAACTGTGTTTTTTCTTCTGTATTGCATCAAAATAAACTACTAGTCTTCAGTTCCCAGGACCTCTGTGGCCTATCCCCACCCTACCTATCATCTTTCACTTCCTACTGAGATGTCAACTCTCCCCTCTGGCTAGCCCATAATACAACCTGCCATTGCGCACTTCTTACATTTTCAAAGAAGCACCTTCACGCTTTCTTCCATGCTACCCCTGATTCTTGGGAGGAGTTCTCTCCACCCCACCACTCCCTTAAAGCTCTCCTTTGTTATGTTGCATACAAAAACCTTGACAATAGTTAGGTTGCTGGGGCACTAATACCACTATCTCTCATGCCGACCAATATTGTCTCATTGTTTCCTTATGCTCCCTGTCGTGGGGCTGGGCATTGGGTCACGTGAGCTGAAAAGGCGGGGGAGAAATCCATAGAACCACCAGTTGGGTCTCTCGTTCACAACCCTGGATTATTTCATATGGTAGTATGGCCCAATGGCTATGGTCAATAAGGTGGCCCTGTCAGGAATGGCAGCAAAGTCTGGTGGTCACCAGGTTGGAGCAGCGTGGCCTAGTGGCCAGAGTCACTAAAGTGGCCCTGAGGTTGGGGTAGTATGGCCTGGTTGCTGGGAGTCACTAAAGCGGCCCACTTTGGTGGGATAAGGCAGTCTATTGGCACATTGGGATAGTGGATTACTGACTATGGATGTGGGGCACCCTGGATAGGGGAGCTTGGGCTTTCTCTGCTCACTGAGCCCCATCCTGGTGCTGGCAGTGGTGGGGTACGCACCACTGAGTCAGTGGGGATCCTCCTGAAACACAGACTGGTTCTCCAATTCTCCCACCATAGAGTCATCCCAGTCCCCCGGCTACTTCCTACCCTGTTTTCTGTGGTGAAGGTCCACAATACTCTGTGGCCCCAGAGTCCTCAACTGGTGTCACTCCCAGTGGTTCTGTCCCTTCCCCAGCTTTGTTCATCAATTTAGAATCCACCTGGGGCTTGGTGTGGCTTAGGTTTGGGGTCAAAGTCTGCAGCGGCTCCCTGGAAAGAGTGTGTGGTCTGCATCCTTCTTCTTCAGCAGCCAGTCCAGAGTGAGCTGAGTTGCTTCCCTTTGAACCTGACTTCCAGGCTGAGCATGCCCACCAGAGGCAGGGAGCATGACACCTCCGCTGTC
This sequence comes from Pelusios castaneus, assembly GCA_007922175.1. Classification (NCBI taxonomy): domain Eukaryota; kingdom Metazoa; phylum Chordata; order Testudines; family Pelomedusidae; genus Pelusios; species Pelusios castaneus. Next base: position 1,998,357 of record ML685782.1, read on the forward strand.
TGGAGTGCATCATAAACCCTCTCTAGGGTAGGGAGGGGCTGGTATGCCCTGTCACGCTCCCCCATCTGTCTATATCCTTCTGTTGTCTTGTATTTTAGAATTTAATTGTAAACATTTTGAGGCAGGTCCAAGCTTTTTGATCTGTGTTTGTACAGCACTTAGCATGATGGGGTTCTGGTCCATGGCTAGGACTCCTGGGCACTACAATAGTACAAATTATAATAGAAACTGTAGTCACAGTTGTGGAGACTGCATCATGCAAAAGACTCGTAAAAAGATATCATAAAAAGCAGGCTGCCGGTATGAATTGAGCCTGATCTGGTGGCAAGTGATAAGTTGTTCTCATATCACAACTGTCAATGTGAAATGGCTTGAGACCCATTGATAGTGGGCAGGTGTCCTCGTCATAAAAACAAGTACCCCACTTGGAAATCTAGTCATCTGTATCTACAAAGGACAAGGAGGGGATGAGAATGGAGATGGGACTACCTTTTCATCCGTAAAGGGGAAAGACGGAGTACACCATTGAAGCAGTTAGCAGTGAAACATCACCCATTCTGTAGATAAACTCGCTTTAGGAGTGTTAATCTGCTGTATTTCAGGAGTAATATATTCACATACAAAACTCCCCCAAAACAAATAGTCTCTCAAATGATGCAAATGAGTGACTCACAAATGTATTTTCACAATGCTCCCGTGAGATGGGGAAGGTTTTATTGCTATTTTATAAATAGGGAATTTAGGCAAAGAGTCCTCAGGGCCAAAAGTATCCATTTATTTTGGGCTCCCAATTTAAGATGCCAGGACCAGATTTCTCAAAAGCACTTCTATGGAACTTAATTCTTTCAAAGCACAGCTCCCAGTGATTCCAGCTGCAGCAGTGAACATCAGCACTTCCATAAATCAGATGCCAGGGTCTCAAGTTGGGCACCCAGAAAATAAGGACCACACATTTAATGACCATCTATGAAAAGTTTGGCTCACATGACTTGCCCATCATTATACAGGAACATCGTGGTAGAGGCAGGGATAGAAACTGTTCTCTGGGTTAGCATTCAACTGCCTTAATCATGAGACGTTCCTTTCTCTTCCTGCAGTCCCCCATCTTAATCATTACACGCCTGCCAACTTCTGCAGTAAATGAAGCAGGGTTCCCACAGACAAGAGTCTTTCACTGCACAATCTCCAGAGCAGCTCCTTCCTTTGCTTTGGAGGACGCAATGTATAATAAAATACCGTATCATAATGTCTATGGACAAAGAACTGAATTAAAAGTGCAAAGGCAGGTATTAATTTTTGAGTGCTTGATAGTGCACCCTTAATAATGTTCTTTTCAACACAGTTTTGTGTATGTGATTGTAACTGTAGGAGAGATACATATAGTTATAAATTAATTCTGAGACACACACAAGCTCCAGAGAAAACCCCAGTACACCTCCCAGAGCTGAGGCAAGTCGGTGAAAATTTGAACCCAGATCTAAATTTCACATCATGGGTGTTATCTCTATAACAAATTGAGCCCAACTCTGGGATTCACACATATCCTGATTTCTTGGAGGACTAGGGTTGAAATGGAGAGCTGGATCCAGATTAAACCCTCTGGTTCTAATCAACATCTAAGAGTAGAGCTGGGCAACATTTTTTGGCCAAAATATTTTTACCCCAGTGACAAATGAAGATTCAATGACACCAAAACATTTAGCAAATTGGTGGTGTTATCCCAAAATGTTTTGTTTTGACATTTTCAAAATAACTTTTCATTTTAAAATTCCCTTTAATTTTATTAAGAATCATCAAAATGTTTAAAACTCGTAAAAACTGAAACATTTTGATTTTGTTTAAAAGAAACATTTTGTTTGACCCAAAGCATTTTCAGTTCATTGAGAATTCCAAAACAAATGGTTTTACGTCTGATCTGTGATGATTTTTCTTTTGAATTTTTCGGAATTGCCAGTCAACCAAAAAATTCATTATCTGCTCTGTTCTAATTCTGAGGTACCAGCACTGTCTAAGTAAAGTGGGGTGAAATAATAGTGAAGAACTTTAAATATCCTTGATTTTGTATATCAATGGCAGGTGTTTTCTACAGCTTCAGTACATGTTTGTATATAACGTTTATATGTAAAGAAGAGGGAAAATAGAATAGAATTACTCTGGTTATTATAAAAAGTAGAAATGCGCAGATTATATATATATATTCAATAAGTGTTCTAGGTCTTTGTTTCTTAATGTTTGTTAATCTGTGAATTCATTCTCTAGCCATAAAGCCCAGACTTTCAGGTAGGAAAAGTTGGAAGAGGTTATAACAATATTACATCCACACAATATGACATTAGAGGATTCATTTGGCTTTTACTGTAGCCGGTCTAAAGAAAATATTGGATCATGGGCTTTTCTTACCAAATAGCACTTAATCCAGATTGTATCTCGCTATTAAATCATGTGGAAACTATTCACTGTATTTCAAAGGTCTCTAAGGGACACTACAAAAAACCATAAATCATCAGGTCTCATTGTGATGTCTTACTCTTATTTCTATGGAAATTTTGCCTGAAAACAATAACTTATCAATAATGGGTTGCATCTGACTTGTGCTCTAACTCTCGTAGAAAGAGAAAGAAAAAGAGAGAATGCAACATTTTCTCCCAGAGAGTGCTTTAGTTTATATTTTTGTGGGGAAGACATTTGGGATTGTTTAAATTTTGGTCCAAAGTTAGCAATGAGGCACACATTGTTGTAAGTGACAATCCTTTCACTACCTTGGACTCACTTATGAATTCAGCCCATTTCCAGCCCAATTTTTGGTCATTTGATCAATTAAAATCACTGACTTTTCAATCACTCCATTAAAAGTTATAAAGCTTGGTTCTCCTTTAGTGTCTAGTCACTATATTGTTAGTTTGCACTTCTCTAAAATCATTTTCACTCTTAGTACAGTATTTGGATTGGGGCCAAGCCTGGCTCTCCTTACTTACACATGTAGTCCTATTGACAGACAGTAATCACAGTCACCAAAGTTCAAACTACATTCTAAACTTCTTTAATGAAACTTTATGCCAAGTGACATCCAATGCTCAGTATGTCCTTGAGCAATCTGTATAAATCAGTTTTGTGGCAGCTACGTCTACACAGGCAGTGTGACTAAAGGGAAGTAGCAATCTGACCTACAAGATTTCACAAATCTTTTAATGGCCAATGAAATGGGACATCTACACCAAATACAATTTGCTGCAATGATAAGGAAAAACTGCCTATGATCTATTTCCAAGATTACTTCTGACTACTGTTCGCACTGAGTGTGAACCTTTTAAGTAGGAAGTAATACATCAGCTTCAGTTAAAATCCATCTCTATACCTTTCTAGCAATGAATGAATGAATGACATTTCCAATGGGAGTATCTAGAGACTGGAGAAATAAAGAGATGTACAGTAAATATGCTGCATCACATCAGTGATTGCAAAGGAAACAGACTCCAGCTCTGAGAATGGAGCACACAGAACAGTTCCAAGCTTTGCTCCCAGCATCCAGCAAAATCTATTTCCCATCCCAGGGAAGGAAGCGAAAGTCACAATGGAAGAAAATCAGGTACCCTTGTCAAAACCTACCATCTGACAAGCTGGAAGAAGACACATAATGTCGCCCCAGTACTTTGCATTTTCCAGGTATTTTCTAGACATTTTCCACAATGGGTGAACAGTAAATCCAGGTTTTCTTTTCCAAAAATCAGCCCATCAAAGGCTTGCTTCCCTCTCTGAAGGGGAATACAATCAAAACCAAAGGCACAAGAACTGGTAAGCAGCACAGTAAGGATGTAAAACACGGACTTACACTTTTGCTGTACAATACTCCCAGGCCTCACTAGCTGGAAATAACTAGCCCATTTCTTTATGGCACTGTTGCTCCCGTCTGATCTACAGACATAAAAACATAATAACATGTAACAATAATATAAGCCACTGGGCAGCTGGCAATAGATCAGGATGAAATAAGCCGTCCTAAAGTTTGTATAGTCTAAGAATCCTAGTGATAAAAAGGGAGAAAAATACCTTTCAGGTTTCAGAAAGAAAATGTTGCTCCAAATGCTGCTCCCTGTCTTGTGTAACAGCTAAGGAAGCTCTGTGCTAGTGACATGCTGCCAGGCAGCATCTCATACAGGCTTTCGTGGGGTCCTAGTGCCTACCCAAGATAGTTCTATTCCCTGTTATATTCAAATAGGTCCATGTTTCACTGTGCTGGTGCCAGTGACAGAATCCTTACTGAGCTGACAGTTTCCGATACTGATGCACTGTTTCTCTTTTGTATGTATTAGTAGGGGCAAAGAGGAGGCAGTTTCCTCTATAGTGTCACAGGGTTCTCTCTCTTTGCAGTAACTTTCTTTTACCTTCACAGATGCACAGAAAGTTTGCAAAGGAACATTCGCGTGACTTGTTCCTGCTCTGGTGCCAACTCAGCTCATATTGAGTGAGCCTTTGATTTTTGGCTTCTTGTGGAACCCAGATGATATCGGCAGGCTATGAAAGCAGGTAGAACCTGACACTTTTGACTTAGTTTGGCATCCGGTTTTTGGGTCCATTCAGGCCTGAAGAACAAAGCAAAAACCACAATGGGTGAAAACCTAGAGTGGTCAAAACTAAAGAATAGATTTGGACAAACCATTGTAAATGAGAATCACAGTTTCACACAATGCCGTCTCACACATCATTTCCCCTCTTAGACTTTGATACACAAGATAAATATGCTTGCAGGGAACTCTTTAAGGAACTGGGGAAGTTCAAGCAAATCTGAGACTCCCTCTGAAACCACTCATTTGAAGTCTCACATCTGCTCCACCGTCCAAATTTCATTGTGTCACTTTGTTTGTCCCCTATGTCGACTTGCTCCAAACTATTCTGCCATGCAAGCTGTGAGGGAGAGGGGAGAGGGGAGAGGGGACGATATGGGAGAGTTAAAAGGAATATACACAGAGCTACCATGTGTGTTTGTGGCTTACTAAGGAAACAGTGGATTCAGGGTTTTTGTTAAACAGGAGAACAGAGGAACCTGTGATGTGCCCTGGGCTCATATAAAATATGAAAGATGTCCTGACTCCACAGGGGCCTCCGCACATCACCTTGGAGCCCAGGAAGCAGGTCACACTCCTATCTACATGGCATTGGAGCAGGAGCAAACATTCCACCAGTTTTTAAGTTGGCCTTGATGTAATGGAGTCTTCATGGCTTGGATCTGAACTGGACCTGCAAACAAAAACCATAAACAAGAAGGGAGACACCACCATTTACAATGAGTGCACTCACATCACTTACATTAAGAGCAATTTTTTTGGAATATGTTCCTGGAAAATGTAGTGAACATATTGAAAATACAGCAGAGTTTGGCTTGTGTGATCGGAAAATGTTAATTCCCCTCCAAGAAAAATATTTGAAAATACCTGACACTTGATATAAACTGGTGCAATCCAAAGATTCAACTGCAGTCCATAGTAAAAGGACCAAAAAACTAAACAACGAAGTAAAAGAACCAAAGAAAGGCAAAAAGACAACTGTTAAAAAGTGGAAGTTGAATTTCAAGAACAGCTAGGCAAAGACTCAAAAGGTAACAGCAATTTTTTTTTTAAATACATCAGAAACAGGAAGCCTGCTAAACAACCAGTGGGGCCACTGGACGACTGAGATGCTAAAGGAGCACTGAGAGAAGATAAGGCTACTGCAGAGAAACTAAATGAATTCTTTGCATCAATCTTCATGGCTGAGGAAAGGCAGATCAAGGGCTGCCAGGCCACTGGGCCTCCCCCACTGCTGGTCCCCCTGCCTGGGGCTGCCCTCCCAGAGCCACAGACGCCCCCTGCCAGCCTAGGGCCCTGGCCCTGTGCAAGGGAGGGCAGGAAACAGCACTGGTGGGGAGAGGCTGGGGCCAGAGGTCAGCTGCAGCCTAGCTAGTCGGCTCCCAGGGTGGTGGGGCCAACTGGCGTGAATGGTGCAGCTTCCAGTGCAGCCTGAAGGCCGCATTGGAGGCCATACTGCATGCTCTAGTTGGCCCGGCGCCGCCACCCCTGGCAGACAACCTGCCAGGCTGCAGCCAGCCCGCCCTGCCCCTGAGGGTGGAGCAGCCGGGACAGGCCAGCCCAGAGATGGGGCAGGAGGGAGCATAGAGCCGGCCTCTGAGCTGGTCCACCCTGCTCCCCCGAGTCCCTCAAGAGTCGGCAGGGCAGAGGGCCCCCATTTGCCTGTGCGGTAATCTGCCCCTGTGGCTGAGGATGTGAAGGAGATTCCCAAGCCTGAGCCATTCTTTTTAGGTGACCGAGCTGAGGAACTGCCCCAGATTGAGGTGTCATTAGAGGAGATTTTGGAACAAATAGTTAAATTAACCAGTAATAAGTCACCAGGACCAGACGTTATCCACCCAAGAGTTCTGAAAGAACTCAAATAAGAAAATGCAGAAGTACTAACTGTGGTATGTAACCTATCATTGAAATCAGCTTCTGTATCAGATGAGGATAGGTAATGTGACACCATTTTTTAAAAAAGGCTCCAGAAGTGGTACCAGTATGTCTAACTTCAGTACCAGGCAAATTGACTGAGACCATAGTGAAAAACAGAATGAGACACATAGCTGAACACAATTTGTTGAGGAAGAGTAAACATGGTATTTGTAAATGGAAACCATGCCTCATCAATCTATTAGAATTCTTTGAGGGGGATCAACAAGCATGTGGACAAGGGTGATCCAGTGGATATATAATATCCTTAGATTTTCAAAAAGCCTTTGACAAGGTTCCTCACTAAGGCTATGTCTACACTTGTTAATTTAAGTCGACTTAGCATGTTCACACACAAAAATTAAGTTGACTTAAAGGGGACCCTGCCAAATCAACTTAGAGTGTCCACAGTGGATGCCTAAGACGACTTGTAGGGGCTAGGTGGAGGGTGGCAGGGGGGACACCCCTTGCCAAGTGCCAGGGGGCTCAGTATTTGCCCCATTGTACCTGGGAAATGGGGGCTGAGCCTGACAGGGACACTGGCAGGGCATAGGAGCAGGGTGGGCAGGGCTCTGCCCTGCCCTGTGGGGGGGCATGCCAGGCTCTGGCTGTGCCAGCCACCCTGGCAAGGAGGGCAGTGGGGAAGCCCTGAAGCCCTTTAAGTTGACTTAAAGTCGACTTAGGGATACTCTGCGTCCACACTGGCTAAGTTGATTTAATAAAGTCGACTTAGTCAGCAAAGTTGACTTAAAACAAGGTTTAATAAAGTTGACTTTAATTTTCCTTAAGTCAACTTAAGCTGCTGCTTAAATCGACTTAAGGAAAATGTAGTGTGGATGCAGATTAAATTAAGTCGATTTAAGCAAGCTTAAATCAACATAATTTGTAAGTGTAGACGCACCCTAAGAGCTCTTAAGTAAAGTAAGCAGTCATGGGATAAGAGGGAAGGTCTTCTTTTGGATCAGTATCTAGTTAAAAATTAGGAAACAAAGGAAAGGAACAAATGGTCAGGTTTTAGAATGGAGCGAGAAAAAGAGTGGCGTCCCCTAGGGATCTGTACTGGGACCAGTACTGTTCAATATGTTCATAAATGATTTGGAAAGGGGGGTAAGTGAGGTAGCAAAATATATAGGTGATACAAAACTACTCAATGCAGATTGCAAAAAGTTACAAAGGGATCTTACTACTTGAAGGGTTGCTCCAAAGAGGAGGGAGCTAGGCTGTTCTCGAGGGTAACAGAGGACAGAACAAGGAGCAATGGTTTCAAATTACAGCTGGGGAGGTCAAGGCTGGATATTAGAAAAAACTTTCTCACTAGGAGGGTGGTGAAGTATTGGAATGGGCTATCTAAGGAGGTGGTAGAATCTCCATCTTTGGAGATTTTTAAGGCTCGGTTAGACAAAACTCTAACTGGGGTGATTTAGGGGGAGTGGTCCTGCTTTTTAGCAGGGGGTTGGACTAGATGACCTCTTGAGGTCCCTTCCAACCCTATTATTCTATGATTCTAAAACTGGGAGTCTAGGCAACAAAATGGCAGATGAAATTCAACGTTAATAAATGCAAAGTAGTGCACATTGGAAAACATAATCCCAACTGTAGATATAAAATGGTGGGATCTAAATAATCTGCTACCACTCAATTAACAGATCTTCGAATCATTGTGAAAACATCCACTCTATGTGCTCTGGCAGCAAAAAAGCTAACAGAATGTTGGGAATCATTAGGAAAGGGATACATAGTAAGATTGAATATATCATATTGCTTCTTTATAAATCTGTGGTAAGCCCATACATCTTCAATATTGAGTGCCAATCTGGTCACTCCATCTGAAGAAACATGTCTGATCCATAGGGCCATTCTTATGATCATCAGAAATAATTCTGTGAGTCTCAAGGATCAATCATTTCTACTGGAAATGATTTGAAGTAGAGGTGATCTTTATTAGAGGGAAAGTTTTAGCAAGGGTCTTCTGACACATCAGTGTCACTTACCTTTATGAGTGTTATTTATTCCAGTTTCATTTAGAACAAATCGATAAAAAGAAATGGAGTCAAATTAATCAGAAATCTGGCCATAGTTTAGTTTTTTAAAATGGGGATAACAGATATCTACATAGCTTGTGTAGTTATTTTTTCCCTCCAGAGCTATGCGGACTATTCTCTAAAGTCTATAGACTTCTGTAAAAATTCCATAGTAAATTTAATTGCTTTTGTATTTTACTTTAACAGCTTTGTTCTTCCACTATTATAATGCCTGAGTTCACTATCACAAGCCAGGTAGAATTACACCAAGAAAAAAAAAAAACATGTCAAACTGAATAGTAAGTTACATTTTTAAACATTAACAGTGGCAATAGAAATCTCTGTAGATATGTCTCCAAATGTAGACATGAATAAGACTACAGTTATTGATTCTTATTGTTATTTCTTTACTGAGAGTCACCAGCGTCTCTGACACTGTAAAACACATGGCTCCCATCTCTGGCAAAGTGAGCAAATATTTCTTCCCTCCTCTGCCTTCATGAAAAATGTTGGTGAAAGAAAAAAATTTCTGTTTGTTAATAGTTTTCTTTGAAATTTCTCATGCTTTCATCTGTTATTTTCCAGTAAAAAAAAAATCAGCAAAAGGGCTTTTGAACACCTCTACTCCTGTCCCAGTGCATTTTGTAATCTAAGTCAGGCACAGTTCACTAAATAAAATACCATACACAGGAAATATTTCAGAATATAACATAAAAACACAGGAGTTGTTGAATGTTAAAAAGCCCCCGTGCTCTCGTTAGTTTTGTTAGTATATTTGTCAGGAATACGAATGATCAATATTTATTTTTTCTCCTCCTCCCCACCCCTTCACCCCCCATGTCTAGACAGGTGTTAATTGGCCATTTCACCAGTGGTCCCTTGAAACATGTTAACATGTATTTAGCTGTAAACTTCTCAGTACAGTTCCCAGACCTGAAGAAGAGCTCTGTGTACCTCAAAAGCTTGTCTCTCTCACTAACAGAAATTGGCCCAATAAAAGATATTACCTTTTCTCCCTAAATAATACAGAGAGAGATATCACTGTATCAGAACAATCTGAGGGCAACTGAACCTAAGCATTACTATCTCCATCTTTTAGACCACATCCCATAGTTCTTTTGAGCTAGGAACCCGGAAAACTCCATGGTCTTTTACTTACCGTCAACCCTTTCAGCTTCATAACCCATTTCTCAGGAATTCTCTTTTGTCTTGATTAAAAGAAAAGTCAGTGATGTCCAGTGGAAGTTTCTGTAGTGTAATTGAGGGCATATGGCCTGTTGTCTTGTAAGGGGAACCAAAAACAACTATAAGCATGTTGTCTACAACTGGGGTTCTCTTTTTTTCCATCCCTTCAGCAGCAACTGACTTAATTGTAGCCTCTCAAGTTCTTGGACTTGGATAGACCTATAGGAGAATTTCTTGGAGACGAGCAATATTTTATTTGTTTCAGAGGGTTCCCACAGCAGTTAGTCAAATCATTTTAAAATGGAGTCATGAATATGTTCAGAAATAAAATTGCCATGCTCAGATCCCACTGGTTTGATCTTGTTATTTCTTATATTGTTATAGACAATTGCTGTGAAAGAATTTGTAAATATAAATGTCTTCATGTGTTGTACTATAACTGTTTCTGATACAAATGTTCATATGAATATGAACATTGTTCCTTATTCTCCTGTTCAAAATATTTCAGTCATCACATCAGGAAAGAGAACCCATGTCATGTGACTACCCACATAGTGAATAACAAATAACAGTAGTCAGTGCCTTTGGTACTAGATAGAATATCCTTGGTCAGGGTTCTGAGGGTGTGTCTGTCTTGATTTGTTCCTGTGCTGTTCTGGGGACTTTGAGTAGATGGTGCAGTACCTGGCAGGGAAGGCAGTGGGGGAGCCCTGGATCCCTTTAAGTCGACTTAATGTCGACTTAGGGCTAATCTGCGTCCACACTGGCTAAGTCAACTTAATAAAGTTGACTTAGCCAGTAAAGTCGATTTTATACTAGGTTTTATAAAGTCGACTTTAATTTTCCTTAAGTCGACTCAAGCTGCTGCTTAAGTCAACTTAAGGAAAATGTAGTGTAGACACAAATCAAATTAAGTCGACTTAAGCAAGCTTAAGTCGACTTAATTTATAAGCATAGACGCACCCTGTGGTTCCATGGTACAAACTCCTACTCCACTTTAAACTCTAATTTTTCACCTCCTCTAAATAACCTAGGAGGAAAACCCCCAAAAGAACCAAAATTTGTTTGAAAAATTGGTAGATCAGGAGCTTGAGAGAAATGCCACCAGCTCAAATTGAGACCCTACATAGAACAGAGCCAGCTCTCAAAAAGATTAGGTGAAATCTACATACTTTGCCATAGTTTCTGTACATAGTTTCTGTAAAAACCTGCAACACAATGGGAAGTGCACCAATAAATCTGCCTAGCAAGTAGTTCTAAAAGTAGAATATTTATGCAGTGAATGAGGCAGGCAGCTATGAGAAGAAAAAAGAGGATGGTCCAAAGCTTAAGGCAATAAGGCGGTATCCTCAACAGCTGTATTCTATCCCGGCCACTGCCACAGACTGCTTCTATGATGTTGGGCAAGTCATTGAAGCCATAACTTTTGGAAGTCACTACTTAGTTTGGTCTTAATCTCTCTGTTTTAGTTCCTCTGCTTAAAAATGGCAATGATAATACATCACCGAGCCGAGTAGATAAATTCAATATTATTCACCTTGACCGACTGGTCCTTCGTCAGTTGAGACTGCACCAACCATACTTCAACACCTCAAAGTGGCACAGCAGTGACCCTGGCTGTCTGACAGTGATGGTAGCAGAGTGTATTCTCTGGCTGGGTTTAACCATGCTATCAAAGTGTCGGACTGTCAACCCAGGGAGAGGGGTTGCTTTCTCTGTGGAGGGGTCTACAATTCCTCCTGGAGGCTATAAACTAGCTAAGGTTGAGATTGGATATTAGGAAAAACTTTCTCACTAGGAGGGTGGTGAAGCATTGGAATGGGCTACCTAGGGAGGTGGTGAAATCTCCGTCTTTGGAGATATTTAAGGTTCGGTTAGACAAAACCCTGGCTGGGGTGATTTAGTGGGAGTGGTCCTGCTTTTAGCAGGGGGTTGGACTAGATGACCTCATGAGGTCCCTTCCAGCCCTATGATTCTAAGTTGAAGAGGTAAGCGTACCAGACAGCCCAGCCTGCGGGTGGCTGAACACAATGGCTAAAACAACACAGTATTATTCATGGGCAGGAAAATATTGGAGCTGTGTGCGAAGAACTGGGGAGGTTCTGGAGGAATATTGGGCTCAGGGGTGGGGTAGATGGTGTGACACAGTAGAGAAGAAGTTCTCAGTATATAAAGCTGGATTAAGGGCTAGGAGTAAGTGGGTGGGCTGGAGCTGTGCCAGATGTTGAGGCGAGAGGTGTTTAAACTTCTCATGCAGAAGAGGGGCAAGGAACACAGGAATCAGAAATCGGCAGAGGACACGATTTGGGGCTTCCCTTCTAAAGTGTGTGTAGAGAACCTCCAGTGGGCTTTTAGAGTCCCTGGTTAGATATTGTGAGCCTCAGGAAGCCATATATAACCCACTCCTGTAAACTGACGTATTCTGTTCCACTTTTTGTCGAGTATAGTTGATTGCTTCCATCAATAGGAATGTCAGCCATTGTCTTGCATAAATGAAAGCATTACCTATCATTCATGAATGTCCTTGTCAAAGACCTATCCAGAAGCGATCATTCTTCTAGCCTATCCCAGCTAATTGCTGTTTCTGCAACCGCTCTGGGGCTGCTGGGAGCGGTGTTTTTATTGGGTAATGGTTGGGTTTGGGAAAGTTTAGTTGGGCTTTAAATTATTATTGATTCTTTCCCCTTTAAAACTTTGTCAGTCTCACAATTCATCTACCTCTAAAGCTGTTGCTACTCCTTGTTGCTGTGGTGATGTTCCTCCACTTTTAGTTGCCATGCAACCAGTTCTGGGCAGCAGTTGTATTACATTCCCTTAACTTGACCATTTGTTTTGGTTTTGTGTGATTTTTCTCTTTTTACAACTAGCTTCCATCTCTGTCCACAGCTTGGATCTCTAGGGTACACGTGACTTCCATTTTTCATACATTCCCATGGGGAGGAATTTTTTGTCCTCTATTTTTTCTTATTTACTAGCTTGCTATTTCACTTTCATTGTACAGTAAATCACTGACCGTCTGTTCCCGAATCACCCCTCCAGCTGACAATCTGGTACAGCTCTCAAAAAAAGAAAAATCATCTGGGTTTATTCCGTTTATTGTTATCAATATAGATACACTGCAACTTCTGAAATAACATAAAGACACAGAGCAGCTCAAATCCAATTGTCAGTGAACTTTGATCTAATTCTTGCATCACATCCTGGAACGCCTCTCTCTTAGCTCCAGCCCTCTAATGCCATAGTTAACCCTCCTCTCACCAAACAAATAAGCAATTAGCAAAAATATTTAAGCATTAAAGAAATTTTATGTTGTAAATGCATAATTTGACTTTGCTACTTATACCTTCTACCCTGCGTCTATGTGCAGATATTTATATATAGGTACACATACGGCTGCACAAAATCCATAGCATATTTGAATGAAATAGCTGGCTGATCTTAGATGATTTCTTCCTCCTGTCATCCCTCCCCCAGCCCCAAGCATTCTAAACCTACATCTCTACCTGTGAAATGCAGTCTTCTGCTTTGATTGATAATCCATCTTTGCATAGGGCAATAACACAGTCTGTGTGCTCAGTGTAAATAGGAATAATTTAGAAAAGAGATGTTCTGGGACTATGGCCTTGTCTGCGCTTGAAAGGATTTTCAACAGTAGTTACATCGGTGATAAAAAAGCACTGTAATTACAGCACTCGCACCCGTCCACAGAGCAGTCAGTGTGTAGCCAAACCGCATCCCCACTTAGTGCTCTGGTATCAATAGAGAAAACAGTGCACTGGAGGCAGCTATCCAACTGTGCAACTTGCCACCTTCTGCCTCTAGGAATTGTGGGAAGGGAAAAGGACCACACTGCAGCCTGGGTGCCGACTCAACATCCCAGGATGCATTGATTTCTGCCCCATTATTGGATTCTCAGCTGCATTTTGCAACATTTTTAATGGCCCCCTCTTTCCTCTGCACCTGCCATCTCTATCTGAAAGGATCATGGATCCTACACTTCTCTCTACAGTTGCTATTAGCATTCTGAACACATTATGGTTGGTCACATAAGCATAGCATGAGCTCTGAATCAGAAGAAGAATGTGCGAGGCCTGCCAAGTGACATGCAAACAAACATACTGCATTACTGTTTTCATTGATGAAGCAACTGCACACAGTGAGACAAGCACTGAGTGGTGGGATCATATCCTTATGCACATGTGGGATGATGAGCGGTGGCCACAGAACTTTCAAATGCACAAAACCACCTTCATGGAACTCTGTGTGGAGCTCACTCCAGCCCTGTGGGGCAAGGACACCAGAATGAGAGCTGCTCTGTCAGTGCAGAAGCATGTGGTGATTGCTGTGTGGAAGCTGGCAACTCCAGACGGCTACCAGTCAGTCACTAATCAGTGTGGAGTTGGCAAGTGGAGCTACAAATGTCCTACAATGGGAGTAGGAACAGAGACACTCTGCTGAGGAATCTGAAGCAGAGAATTGGAGAGTACTTCCAGGAAAGTTTCCTAGAGAAATCACCAGAGGATACCTGTGAAATCTCAGTGTGCATTGAACATGCTTGTCAGCCACGCTGTCTCATTGCACAAAGGAATGGGAAAGCACATGGAAACGCAGCTACTCTGGTGCAATTCTCTCCCTTCAACTACATACGTTTTAACTAAGCTAAGGACACCCATGCCTCCTGTACACAAGCAGCAGCATCTTCCGAACACTCAAAGCTCCCCTCTCATGCATCTTTACTGTCTGAACGGTAGATCTGGGTCTGGCTGCAACCTTCTGGGGTTGAGAACAGCTCCTGCCTCCCAACTCACCAAGTGAAATGGTTCCCAGCTCTGGCTCGTCCTCCTACTCCACTTCCTCATTAAAAATCTCTTTGTAGGGGTTGATTCTGGGGGCCCTGGGGCCAGAGAGTTGTCCACACATATCTTGGGGGTGGACGCTGGGTTGCCACTGAGGATAGCTTCCAGCTCTTTGTAGAAGTGGCAGCTCTATGGCTCTGTAGCAGAGTGACAGTTTGCCTCCTTGACTCGCTGGTAGCTCTCCTCAGCTGCTTGATTTTTGCTTGGCACTGCAGCATGTCCCACTCATAGCTTTTCTCTGCCATGGCAAGAGAAATCTGGCCATAGGTATCAAAGTTCCTTTGGCTGGAGCAGAGCTGGAACAGCATGACCGACCCTCCCTAAATGCCAATCAGATCCAGCAGCTCTGGTGTGCTCCAAAGTGGGAGAGTGTTTGGTGTGTGGAGCCTCCAGGATCTGCTAGGAAGTTGAGATGTGAGTTCTCTCCAGGCCAACCAAGCAGAAAGTGGAATTTCAAAACTTCCTGGAACTGTAATGGGAGAGCGGTGGGAGGCTGCAGAACAGCAGAGTTCAAACAGTTGACCAGGCCACCCAGGGAAAGCATTGTGGGACACTTCCTGGAGGCCATTAACTGTGACATAACCAAGCATGGTGTCCACACAGAGGCTTTGTTGCTAAAAGTGTGGCATAAAATGCTCTATGCCTCTCATTGAGGTGGTTTTATTCTGTTGAAAAAACAAGGGGGGGGGGGCGAGGCTTAATCGGCAGTGAGGTTGTGGGGGAGGATTTCAGTGTGTTCAGCAGCACTGTAGAGTAGACCAGGCCTTCTCCACCAGTGAAGAAATAACCCACTATAGGGGTGAAATTCTGCCCATATTGAAATCAATGGGAGTTTTACCATTAACCTCACTGGTGCCAGGATTTCATTCAAGAAGTCCACATTTTTCCCTGGAGGCTATGACCTTATATATGCTATACAAAAAATCCTAAATTAAAAGAACACTGAATATACTTAATAATGCCAAACACTTAAACATTGGAAAGATGCCAGAATCAAGATTGTCTGTGCAACTGAATTTGCTCCCCTTTGTGCATAAGTACTGTGATGTAGGCCTTAATTACATGATCTCATACATTTTTTTCTACAGGATCCTTACCTCATTCAGTGCACAGGATGCCCTGTGCTCACTGGGAAGAGCACTTGTTCAGCACGAGTTTCAGGTTGCAGTTACAATGCATGTAAAACTTTTATCGGGATTGCAGAGGTGATCAAATAGAATGCAGTGCTATTCTCCGTTTGTTGTTGTTTTTTAATCCCATTTCACATTGAGCAGACACCAGCATTGGGGCACTTACAACAATACCTAGGTCTTTTTCCTAAATTTACAATTGAATCTGCGCACATCAGTAGACTAAAAGTAGATTAAATTAACGCAGCCCAGTCATTAAACAGGATTTAAAGTCCAGCCATAGTGTTGTTTTTGACAGAAATCCTCAAGTTGTGATGGCCAAACCTCAGTTTATGCAATCAATGTTTGTTACCCAGCAATATTTTACACTTTCAGAAATATGTATCCTTTACTAGACTTGTGTAATTAACCAACAATACTTGTTGGAAATACACACCTAATTTAATTAACCTGTGATTTCCCTTACTGACAGCCTGAGTGTAAGTAAGGGGTCAGAGAATCCAGCCAAGGGATGTTTCTGCTTTCTCACTTGTTTGGAAAATGCTACTGCCAAGTATTTTATAGCCATCCCTATTTTGTTTTCAATTCGCTTTTGTTACTAGCCGAGAAAATAGAAATCTTTCTTTCTTCACCCAGATTGTCCTTTTTCTCTTGGAGGGAGATGAGGAAAATTGTTTGTCCTCTATTTCAGATACAGAAAAAATATTTTGGGTTTATATCTTATTGTCATAGATGACATTACCGAGGACCATCACCGTTTGTGGAACAGGATTTATGACATAACTGTGGCCTTCCTGTTGGCTGTATGTCTACCTATGCAGCTGATAAAAATAAATTAATTAAATAAATTTAAATAAAAGCACACTATTGTATAGCCATGAAATAGTGCATTTTGGTTTCTATTTATTTATTTTAAACAGCTAAATGGCTACTCTGATGTATGTATGGATGCATGGATAGATGGATGTGGCATATTATGCATGTATGTGTGTGTGTGTTTGTGTGTGTGTAGAGAGATAGATGTGTGGGTTGGCACACAAGACTAGGTTCTCTCTTCCTATTGTGAGTGGTGCAAAGGGGCTGTAGGGCCACTGCTGTTCAGCTAAGTTTTCCTTCAATATCCGTTGGGGGGAGGAAGGCGAGTCTTTCAACTGATGGAAAGCCAGTGGAGCTGACTATTATGCCAACTGCCTCTCTGCCTGTGGGAGAGGTTGTGTTGTGGCTGAGAAGAGAAATATTGGGGGCAAGGGGGTATTATGCTCTGCTCTACCAATTCTCAAATGGCAGAAGGAACCACAGCCAGCTGGTATAAGTTAGAGTATTATCACTGGATCTTGGCACTGGAGAAAATCTGATCCGTGTACTATAAACAATGGCTTAGAACTGATAGTAGCAATAGTATTGTGTGTTTTACAGCAGGACCAGATGCAACCACAACAGTTAAACTTAAAATGCACCATCTCATATAATTCTACTTTATTTCAGTTGCTCAGTATTTTTCTGGACAAATTTCTTTCGGACAGAATGCTCTTTGCTTAGTCTCTGCCTGGTGCCTTCCCCCAGCCACACACTTTGGGGAGAGGTGAATTAAAGGTTCAGCAAAATCAGTTCCGTTATGATTTTGCTGAATCTTCTAAAAAGGGCTATAACTGGGTACTATAGGGGACACACTGCATAGCTGAACTGAATGTCAATCTAGGCATTGTGTTGGATAGAATTCTCACATATCATGACCATCTTACAAAGACAGCAGCTAAGATCAAAACACGCAACTACCTGCTCAGAATACTGGCTGGAATGACATGTGCTAGTGCCCAAATGTTACACACTGCCGCCTTGGCACGCTGTTATTCAGTGGGAGAGCACTGTGCTCCAGTGTGGGCTTGCTCATCTCACGCACCGATGATCAACATATAACAAAATTGCACCATTCGTATTATTTCAGGAACACACCTTTAGTTCATGGTTACTAGTTCTCTACAATGTTGCTCTGCCCAGTCTTTGTAGAGAAGAAAGAATAGCAAAGTTCATGATGAAACCGCATATTATGCCATGTCTACCATTAATTAAAGAATTGTTTCTACCACATAGCTGTTTGCCCTCACAACACCTATTGTGGACAAGTTTCCCCAGTGGGGATTTATGGCAAACAGAAAAGGTGACAAATAGCTATCTTGTCTTGGATTCCATTCAGTATTAACCCGGGTTTGATTTACTGCAAAGGCATAGAGCCTTCTTAACCAGTTTCATACTGGACATGGAATCTGTGCTGCAGTGAAATTTTGGTAGTATTTTAGAGACAGTCTACTATGTTCATGGGGACAGTCAGAAACCATGGCACATATTCTTCAGGACTGCAAAATTATTCAAATTCCTGGAAGCTTTTGTGCCTTAAACATCACTGATCAAAATGCTATGGCTTGATTTACGGAACGGGAGGTTTAGGTTGGACATTAGGAAAAAAAAATCTTAACTGTCAGGTTGATTAACCATTGGGATAAGTTGCGTAGGCAGGTTGTGGAATCTCCATCACTGGAAATTTTAAGAGCGGGTTGGACAAGCACCTGTCAGGGATGGTTTAAGAGGGTACTTGGTCCTGCCAAGAGTGCAGGAGACTGGACTCATTGACCTTTCCTGGTTCCTTCCAGTTTCTATGTTCTATGACTTGACTGGATTGCATATACCAAATAATAAGTTCAGTTATTTTTATGTTCTAGAAGTAAAAAAAATTAAATCTTTTTACTAGAACATGCATGGACAGAGTTCTGAGAGCTCTGCTTTTCTTCGGACCTAGTGATGGCCTAGTTACAGATTCCTAGAGGAGCAGGTAATGGATAAAGAACAATCTTAGACAACTTTAGACAATGGACAAAACCCGAGCCAATGGTAACATCCTGCTGAGTGTTCCTTATAACCACACAGCTCAACATTGTGTCATTGTGACTGAGCGACCTATCCTACACAACAGTTTAGGCATTTGAGTCCTGCACTACATGGGAGATTCTAGCCCCCAAGCTCTCCTTCACCTGAGGTGTCTATTGATCTAACAAACTTAACTTTTGTTGCTCTGGGGTTCTCACAAAAGAAGCCACACTACAGATCCAAGTTAATATGGTGACTCAGAAACAAAGGAACAAGAGCATGTTAGTCTGGTCACAATAGGCTGTCCATTTTGGCTCCTCACAGGAGTTAAGCCAGGCCTCAATGTCTGAGCAATGAATCTTCTCTCTCAGCAGGCCAGGCAATGTGTCCATGAACTGAACAGCAAATCAAAATCAAGAGACAGAAGGTAATTTGTGTTATGGAATCCTTTCCTCTCTCCTAGCAGGGATTTACCCTCCTGCCCATTCCTCCAAGAACTTCCTTCCAAAAACTTCCACTGGGTCCTTCCTTCATTGGTTGTTATTTGCTCTTCCTCCTCTTACCCAGCATTCCTTCAAACACAGGACAACGAACTGCAAAAAACCAAGTGTTTCCCCTTCCAATGAACACGTTGTACTGGTACAGACAGCTTTGCTCCTTAGATAAGCATTGACTAAGAGGTACAGTGCATGGGAATGAGAGGCACAACAGAGTGGGAGAGAGGAAGCTATAATTTATTGCCCTGATGGGTTTTCCCTCCCCCATCTTTGGGTGTGTTAGAGAGCGCATTACCAGGCTGGAAAGGCAGCTTGAAAGACATGTTTTTTTAAAGAAAGGGTTGGATTTGAAGGAGGAGAAAGACAACAGGTGTATCTATATGGAGAATGACGTAACTGTCTAGCAGTCTCTAGCGTGGGACTCACCAGCAGGATGTCTCTTGGTGGTGTTTCTGGGGAATATTGCTCAAGTGGCCCCCTGCTGGCAGTCCATGCTCTGCTCCTCCACATGTCAGACTCTGGCTCTGAGTCCTCCTTGGGATCTTAGCCCTCCAGCCAAGCCCATAGTCCACACCTTCCATGGTGCAACTAGGTCACCTGGCCCACTTTGTGGCAGTGACCAGGCCTAGTCCGTTCAACGCCTTCCTGCAGTCTGCTTCAGCTGACTGTGTCCAGCCCACAGTTAAAAACAGTCTAGGGGCTAGTGAGCCTGTGCCATTCCTGGCACGCTGGGGGAGCAGGGAGGGACCCAGGCCTGCCCTCTACTCCAGACCCTGGCCCAGGACCCTAGACACATCTACGGAGGTGCCGCCTCCCATCAGTCTTTCATGGGCATCGACTCCCTGGGCCCCTTCCCCACAACCCCAGTTGCACACCACTCTCCTCATCAGCCTGGATCCAGCCACTGTCCCTCTGGCTCCTTGCCCCAGACTGCTGCTCCAGCCACTGGCTATCTTCTGGCTCTGGCCTGCCACTCCAGAGTCCCAGCCGCCGTCCCACTAGGCCCCTTTGCCTCTGGACCACTGCTCCAGGGCCTCTGCCCCTTCTGGCTGCCTTCCTGGCCAGGTCAGCTCACAGTGCAGCCACTGTGAGATCTCCAGGGTGCTGGCTCCCTCAGCCAGCCAGCCAGCCAGCAGGAGTCAAACCTTCTCCCTGGACTGGCCAGGCCAGACTGACTAAGCTGTCCCTGCAGCTCCTCTTATACTAGGCTCTTGCCCCTGACTGGCTCAGCAACCCTCCCTTCTGGTTGGCTGCTGCAGCCAAGCCCCCTTTTAATCCTTTAGGGGCCATAGTGGTGCCACCACACTGCTACAAACCCAAACATAAGGATGTGAAAATAGGTGCAGAGTCGTGAGTGGGAGGAGATAGAGGGCTGAGAGAGGAAGTGAGATCCCAAGTGTAGGCAAACACAGAAAGGAATGAGTAGAAAATCAGAAGTTATAAGTAAATTAGGTCCTTGATGGTCAAAAGCAGATAAATAAAAATAATGGTATGTCCCTTCTAGAAGACAACTTGTTTTTGCACATTGTGCCATGTCTGAGCCCAGCATTGTGATTGAGTGAACAATCTTATTATAGCTGTGAGCGACAGTGACAGTTACAGAGACAAAGATGATCATTCTAGTGCAAGACAAAGGACTAGTGACTAATGATATGAAAATTTAGCAAGGTGCTTTTATTCCTCACTCAGTAAATAAGATAGATCACAGAGAGTTATTACAGTGTCTGGTAAATACTGTTTAATCTATGGTACAGTTATACAAGTATGTTACCTGCCAGATCTCCTGTTGTTCAGGTATGAAACTCCTGATTATTGCAGAGAGCATTCACTTATTAACCAGTCAGATGCATCTCTCAGTGTGGAGGTTATTTTCAAAATGGCAAGAACACACAAACTCACTCACGCCACAAAGCCCTCGTGTTAAAATGAATAGTATTAATATACCACCATGCTATCTTCTAGAAAGATGCATTAAAACCAGAGTTGTTGAAGTTAGGTTTAAAAAGTAGTTTAGTACAAATATTCAGTTAATGAATGTGAAAAGTATTTTATTACTGATTGTGACTTGCTTTCTTAGGCTATGTCTACACTGGAAAGATAGCTACATGACTACACTAGGCTGTACTTAGTTCGAATTAAGGGCTTCCTTAATTCAAACTAATAAGTTCGAATAGGGTATTCGAACTAAGGGGTTAATTTGAACTAACTAGTTCGAACTAACCAATCTGGCCATGTTAATTCGAACTAATTTCTTAGTTCGAATTAATTGGCCATTGAAATGAATGGGGATCGCTAATTCGAACTAAGCAAGTGCTTGCTTAGGTTGAACTAACGTTCCAGTGTGGCCATGCTAGTTCGAATTAAGCTAATTCAAACTAACTAAAATTAGTTCGAATTAGTTAGTTCGAACTAACTAATTCAAACTAATTTTAGCAAGTGTAGACATAGCCTTAGGGTCTGGAACAACTCTTATTCAAGTCAAATGAAAGATTCCCACTAATTTTAATGGCTCTACAATTTCAGAGTAATCAAATTCATTCATTTTGCAAATACTTCATTCATTGAGGCTCTTTTTTGTTTTTTTTGTTTTTTTTACTTATACTGAGTAACATGACTACCTTGACATCAGATTATTGCCACTCAGAGCTATTGTTAAAGAAATGAACTGCAATGAGATACTTAGAAAAGAATCTAATCAACATGTAACATCATGACAAATATAGATGTTTCAAAGTTTCAGTGTTTTGATCCTGGATCCACAACCAGAATTCTAAAAAGATTGAGAGTTTGAAATATTATTTATTATTTCTACTGACAGTTTCACTCCATTGAGGGTTTTTTGTTTTGCTTTGTTTTGGTAAGGTTTTTTTCTTTTTAAAGGAGTTTCTTCATTAGGGGGGTTACAATATGCACTGAATTCTACTCAATACAATTAGAAGCTGACCATCCTGTCCTCCAGAGAAGTACTTTCTGTTAATTATTTCTGACAGGAAATTGAGTTTTCAACAAAACATTTTTTTCATAAGAGGTTTTGACTGAATTTTTTTTTTTAAAAGGCTTTTTGGAAACACCACTGAAGTTCCTCCTCAGAGATGTAGTTTGTGTGCTTCATACTTCCATTCTCTTAGATGGCCTCCCTATGTGAACTATATTTCCCATGATGACCAGCAGTGGCTTTGCAAGAGACAAGACCACAATGCATTATGGGAGATGTAGTCTAGCCTAGGAAGCCTAGCCCATCATAGAGGAGAATGGTGGCAGTAGGTATCAAAACTACAAGTCCTATAATGAACCCCAGTGGCATTTCCAGATTGAAAGTTTTTATTTTCATTTGAAATGTTTTGGTTTTCATTTTTCATTCCAGATTCAAAATTTCCTGCAAAATTCCCTGCTCCCCTGCCAACAGCTCTATTTTTAAGAGAACAGCACCTTCGTTGAAGGACCTAAGTGCTTTATGACATTTCTCGGCATAGCACTCGTTAGCTTCCCCAGCCTTCTCCTGTCCTATGTCCCTTCACCTTATTGGCTTATTTATAACAAAGTGTTGTTTCTAATACCTTACCACTGGATCAGTCCTCACTCACATCCCTGTAGCCTTACTTTTAATTTTTGTTACCACTATCCCTGTTACCTCACATGGTAAATACAGCATGTGCTGAGAATAAATCAATTTATCCCGAGAAGCACTGGAAGATGGTAAATCCACCCTCGGCCACCTAGTCATTTCCCAGGCAACGAACCTGTTCGTCCTTGTTCTTCACGTACAGTACATGACAGAAAATCCTTAAGCGTTGCTGTACCAGTAAGGAAACTAATTAACTGTGTGTCTTGAAAAGGGTGCTTTGGAGTCTGCGGGAGACATGAGATCCAGTGGAGCCATGTGCTCTCTTTCTATGATCAGGGGGAGGAAAAGTGCCATGCTTTGTTGATGGTGATCACACCTTAATCGCTATTTCTTCAACTTACTGTTTTTACCAACCTGTTTATCTGCATGGTATCTGAAGATCTGCTCTATATTCCAGAATTAGTCTTGGCTTGTAAATCAGAAGGGACTCCTTCTGGGAGGAATTTAATAAAGGCACGTGCATGGAGATGCAGTTTGGGAAAAGGACACAGGAGAGTGGCAATGTTGCAGGGAAAAATCCAGATTTCGCAAACCAAACCTCCATTGAAACCACAGTTAATGAAATCTCTATTTCAATCCAGCCTTCTAACTACCTTCCTGCAAAAATACAATGGGCCTGATTTTCAAACCCATGAACACTTTTAAAAAAAAAACAGGTACCTGGATTTATGCACCTAACTGAAGCACACCATTAATAGAATTTGCTCCCACAAATAGCCAGTAGACTTTTAACTAGACCTTTGCGTGTCTATGGACCAAGTACATATGTGCAATCTCAGTAACTGCAATTGCAAATCCAGGTACCAGCTCAGCAACACACTTAACTTGAAATACTTGGTGAAGTGCTTTACTCAATCTGTACTTAAATGTGCAAAGCCCACATCCCTGGGCTTCTCATTTTTTTTAATAATAAACAAACTATTAGGGGTCTATTTCTATGGTGAAAAAGATGCAAGGGCGTACGAAGAAATTTAAAATTGGACTTCTTTTGGAGGGGCACACATAAAATACATTAAAAAGTTATTGTGAAACCAACATCCCAATTTCTTGGGACACCCAGCAGCACGGTGGCAGTGGCTGCTCTTGGTAGCAGCACTGTGTCCCTGTAGTCCAGGGACAGAAGAAGCAGGAGGGCAGCTGGCAGCCAGTTAAGCTCCTCTTCCCCCCCACCCCTACAGCTGCTGCTTCTCTTTCCCCACTCCTGGAATCCTAGGGTACGTCTACACTTGCAAGTTAGGTCAACTTAAGCCTCCTTAAGTCAACCTAAACAAAGCCACAAAGTTGACTTAGTAACACCACCTCTGAGGTTGACTTAAGCCTTAAGTCGACTTCTTATAGAATCATAGAATAATAGGGATAGAAGGGACCTCATGAGGTCATCTAGTCCAACTCCCTGCTAAAAAGCAGGACCACTCCCACTAAATCACCCCAGCCAGGGTTTTGTCTAACCAGGCCTTAAAAATCTCCAAAGATGGAGATTCCACCACCTCCCTAGGTAACCCATTCTAATGCTTCACCACCCTCCTAATGAGAAAGTTTTTCCTAATATCCAACCTCGACCTCCCCAGCTGTAATTTGAAACCCTTGCTCCTTGTTCTGTCCTCTGTTCTTAAGTCGACTTAAAGCCAGTGTGGCCGGGGATTAGTACTAAATCGAGCTTATTAAGTCAACCTAACAAAGTTGACTTAAGTCAATTTAAAGTGCTGCCACTCTATTAAGTCAACTTAACAAGGTCAACTTTATGTCGACTTTAAGTCGACTTTGCAAGTGTTGACATAGCCCTAGTGCTGCTGCCTACTTTGCAGACCCCATGCTAAGGGGAGTCAGGAGTGGGGACACAGGCAATGAATGCAACTCCAGCAGCAGGGATTGCAAAGTGAAAGGCTGCAGCTGTAGGGATGGAGGTAGGGGTATCTGAGCCACCCATGTTGCTGTTTCCTCCCTACCTGGTCTGCAGGGACACATGGGCTATGTCTACACTAGAAAAGTTAAGTTGACTTTGTTAAGTTGACTTAAAATTGACCTTATTAAGTTGACAACTTTTCTAGTGTAGACATAGCCCCTTGTCAATCTTATTGACTTAATGCTTTAAGTCAATTTAGGCACTAATCCCTGTCCATACTGGCATTAAGTTGATTTAAGGCTTAAATTGACCTAAAACTAGGTGTTAAGTCAATTTAAGAAAAGCTTAAATTGACTTAAGGAAATGCTTAAGTAGACTTAATAAAAGCCCAGTGTGGATGCAGCTTTGTTTAGGTTGACTTAAACCTCCTTAACTTAACCTAAATTGCCAGTGTAGACACACCCAAGGAGATTTGGGGAGGTGGGATATACCTACTTCCCTACCCTCTTTGTGCACACGCCTAACAGAGTTGAAAAACATTTCATGCTGATGGCCATCCTGGAGCATTAAGCAAAGAGTTTGAAGGACCTCCCGCATTTTGTTACAATTTAAACTGAATGCTACTGTGACGGTGCTTGATTAAGGGGACTATTTATGATATTGTTGAACATCAATATGTCAAAATTACAATCATTTGTATGAGATAAGCCAAGTCAGGTATCGTTAGAAAGGTTACAATTTGCTAAGTATATTGATATTGGAAGTTATGGATATGTTGATCTATCTGTATTTCAATTGGTGCTGTGTTTCTGGTGGACACCCCAAACAGGATGGCTGCAGCTCTAGCTGCTCAATGGTCCATTAAGGGAACTCAAACATACAATAAGCCCAGGGAAAGAACCCAAGAACTACACCTGATGAGTCGCCAGAACTTACTCATGTGACCCAGGACTCCATCTTAGTTCTGTCTATACTACGGGGCTAAGTTGGATACACAATCTGCGTGCCGTAGATTGTGTATCTCCCGTTGATTTAGTCACTCCTACTTAGCACACCATCTTCACTTGGCTGCGTCAACTCGAAGTGCCCTCCAGTCAATGCAGCCTTACTCCACTTGGAGGAGTGGAGTTACTGAGTTGACCAGAAAGTGCGTCCAGGATTGATTAAGTAGGTCTACACTGCCCACTCACTCGTTGGATTAACACAGTTTTTTCAGTGTAGATAAGGCTCTTAAGTGGATTAAAGATGAAGACTTAACAGAAGGAAAGATGTATTGAAGTCACAATGGAAATTTTGCCATCAAATTTAATGGGGACAGGATTTCATCATCTGTTTTCACAGGAAACTTTTCACTTGTTCATCCTTTATTAACATAAAATAATAGCTACCTAGACTGAAGGAGCTTGTTTTGCTCTTTGTGTTTGGAGAAACATCCCCCTTATACCTCATTCATTGTGTTTTTTCTGTTAGAGGACAGTTTGTTCTATGCAATCACATATCCCTTCAGGCTAATCTTGTTTTACATAGCACTGAACCTAGTGAGAAATTCCTCTCTCCACATTACATTATAAGTGTTTCATGGCTACTGTTATGCTGTTGCTAAGTATAGCCAGATGTTCATAAAGTCATACCTCTTTTTGCTTAGCGCTAGCATGCAGAAGGTAGTCGCTCAGTCCACAGCAAACCACAAGTCATTAACAAGAATTTAATTTCTAACTGCTCTTTCAGTTGTGCTGACCTTATGTCATCTACTTTGTTTTTCGTCGCAACAGACACCCTGCAGAAACTCCCTCATAAAAAGAATTTTTGCAAGTACTAGAGAGAAAAAAAATGTATTGCCTGGAGAAAAAGCCACAATAATTAAGATCTCAGCAGTGGAAGAATACCAAAGTGTTCTACTATTGAACAAAGTTCACCAATGTGCTGAGTCAAGGAAGATCAGTCATGTAACTTGCTATAACTCTTAACCAAGAAGATGACTGAAAGGGAGACCTATGTAAGGTCCAATAAATTCCATAACAATGCATGTGTGGTATAATTATGCATTCAGTGTTATAGTTGTGTGGTTCCCAGGATATTTGAGAGACAAGGTATGTAAGATAATAGCTCAAATGCTTGTCTCTCTAACCAACAGAAGTTGGTCCAGTAAAAAATAACCTTACCCAGCTTGTCTTTTTATTTAGCTGGGTATGACTTTTTATTTAGCTGGGTATGACCCATCTGTGCCTAGAGTAGCCACCTGAAAATGCCACAGTCAGGACAGGCTGCAAAAGGAGAGCAGATTCTTTCGGCACTGGTGGGTGACACTGAAGTCAGACTTTCCAATCAGACACAGTTTTTCTGATTCATCGCACTGGTTATCAAGACGCTAAAACCAAAATATGCACAGCCCTTTTTATTGCATTTCAATCACCTACTAGATCTAGTAAATAGATAAGTTATTTAAAAACTTTATGCTCTTTATCGAAAAAGTTCTCTTGACCCCAGAGGGTCAGCCACATTACCAGATCAATATCAGTTTGGATCTTACCCAAAATACCATGCTGCCAACAAGTCCTTTTAGTAACTAAAACTAAAGGTTTATTATAAAAATTAATGAACTATAAGATCAATGTTAAACAATTAAAGCAATCACATACATACAAATGGTTTGATAGTTTGCAGGTTTGAGGTTTCTAGTAGAATTATGGAGTTGCAGGCTTGTCTAGTTCCTGGTGTACATCTAGTACCTGGATGAGTAAGACTTCTTACTCTTAAAAATGTGGTCCATAGGAAACAGCCACAGCTATCTACACCACTGTAACCAACTGAACAAAATCTCCACAGCATTTCTAAATATCATGGCTCGTAGACACTTGTGGCAAAGGCATCATAAGTGTCAATATTATGTTTTATCATTCAGTTTTCTAATTTTATTTTGAAACAGGAACTTAGAGACACTGCTTAAAAACATACCTTTTAAGAAAGTTCTACAGAACAATATTCTTCTTTAGGACTTTTAGATAATCCTTTAGAATTTAATAAAGAATTATATCGCTGCTGTAGGACTCCAGAAGACTTCAGCATAATGTATATTAGAACATTACCAGTAAACCCCCGATTCTCTAAAGAATTGCAAATTGAAGAATGGTAATCACTTAGTGTTTACTCCAAACTTTTCAGGGATGAGAAATGATGGAGGGTGGAGTGTCCTGAGTTTCTGCACTCATAAGAAAAACATTGGAGTTCAAAGGGTAAAATTATGCAAATTAAAAACCACAGCTCAGACCAGGGGTTTGGGTGGAGCTTCTGCCGCCCTTCCCCCCCCCCCCCCCCCAATCCCCCAGCTGCTCCTGCTTACAGCGCCCCCGCTCCTGCTGACAACCGGAGCCCGGGAACTGAGCTGGGGGGCCGGCTCGAAGCAGAGCCGGCCCCCCAGCTCAGTCCAGGGGTTCGGGTGGCGACAATAATCCACAGGCTTATGCACGGCATGGACGTGGATTCAGCTGCTGCGTGCGCACAGCTGTGTCAGTTATATGCGTGTGCAGGAGCTGCGTCCACGTCCCTCCGTGCATATATACAACTGTGGTTTAGTTATATAGATATGTTGGTTTAATGCCAATTAAATTCAATAAGAATTTCCACAGTGGATATATTGAAAAGAAGCAAAAAATTTTCTTAAAGATTAATGCTGATAAACTAGCAACCTAGATTTGAAAATGTATTTCTTACATCTCTCTGGCTGACTGAAAACAAATAAGACTCATCTTGTTCAGATAATGCATCTAGTTTGGTTTTGATATGTGTATATTTTCTTAACAATAACATACTTCTGAACCTAAATTTGATTGGCATTTTTTGTGAAAAGCTTCTGCATACCTTTAACAATTTTATTATAATCCAATTAATAGACTACCCACAGATATTCCAACCATCTGCTAAATTTCACTAAAGAACTATAAGACATGAATGTTAGATTTGGGAAGACATATTTGTTTGAAAAAGGTTGTAGCTGAAGACGGGAGAGGATTGTCAGAAAGTGAACTGGAGTGGAGTGGGGGGAAGCAGTGGAAAGTGATTAACAGATGACTTATCCCAAAGCTATCATTCTCTGCTCATTAGCTACCTACCCCTATCATGAGCATTTCAGTGATAATATGGCAGCTACATAGCAGATGTATGAAGTATGTGCAGCAAGAGAGTGAATATCTTTGGTGTAAAGTGAAAGAAACATTCCTGGAGCTCACATAATATTACATTTGCTCCTAAATATAGTCCAGCTGATGCATAAACAAATATTCTCACATTAAAAATTGACACTTATAAGTTGTTAATTACTATAGTTTCTGAAGGAGAGATGAAGAACATTTGTTTCAGTTTTAAAATAATCACAGCTAATGGCCCCAATCCTAATGAATCTTTTACACAAAATTAGAAATGATTTTCTCATAGAGGACTTAGACACTCAGGTCTTTGGAAAGCTGCATAATTTAAAAACCTTCTGCTTTTCTTTTATGCTTTTCCTGGTGAGGCTTGCAGCATTGAGTGGCAGACCTCCCTTTCGTCCACAACAGGTTTCTGCTCCTCCTTGGAGTCCCAGGCATCCCCAGTCCAGCCAGGAGATAGTCACTCCAATATGTCCAAGTTCCAAAAGCTTAGTGTGAACTGACCTGAGTGTGTTAGAGTCTTTTTTCATCAACTCCAATCAGTCTACTTAGTCAAACGCAGTGCAATAATATCTTCCTTTTTCTCTCTTCAGAAGTTTCCCCACAGAACCCACATGAGTCTCTCCTTCTCTGTTGGAATGTGGAATCACTCTGTCAGCTAATGAATTAACCAGCCAATCAATAATAAGTGTGCAAATAAATAAGTGTTACAAGAAAATTACAGCATTGAGAATAGCAAATATAGATGACTCTTTCCCCACTGTCTCATTGAAATAAGAAAGGAGCTGGTGAACCACACTGGTTAACACAATTTTGTTAAAAACCAAACATTCAAAGTGCAGAATTAAAAATGAAAGAAATTAGTTATAGAAAAGGGAAAGCAGGAGTGAAAACTAACACCACCAGGGTTCCTTGTGGGAAAGTTAACAATGAAGTTAACCTGCTTGAAAAGGCCTTAAGGTTAGGAGAAAACAATTGCTTTCTGTTCCTATAGCTGAACTTCTCCCAAGCTCTACCAGAGACATGTCTTTTTGTAAAGCAACTGCCCTCACTACTTGACTTCAATGGACTCTTAGTCCAGCTACAGGGAGTCTACTGAGCATGCCCAAACCTACCATCCCCAGTTCCAGAACCTCCTGAGCAAAAATGACCAAGACACAATTCACTCCTCTGCCTCACCGTCTTCCCTCCTCTAAGACTTTTAGTGAGGTCTGCAACCTGCAGTTCCAGAGCCACATCTGGCTCTTTGGCTGCCCCCTCGCAGCTGTGGGCTCCAAGCACCCCACCTGCTACCAGGGGACCCTGTGGCAGGCTCTATGCTCCCCCTCTTACACCACCAGGGGACCCTGCAGGGGCCCCACTTCTGGTTCTAGACTTCCACACCCCACCAGAGGACCTTGCAGCAGGTGCCTTGGCCCAGCTCTCCCCACCAGAGGGCCACACCTATTGTAGTTCTCAAAACACTTGGTTATTGAAAGGATTTTTTAAAATGGCTCTTATCTTTTGGATTGCTGACCGCTGTCTTAAAGAGATATCTCCCTATTAAGCATGTGGGTTGCAGCAGCACTGTACAGGACCTTCTTCAAGTTCACCATTAATGTTTCTTCATTAACTTGGTAACAGGCGATTTTCTTCATCATCCTCTCTCCTGGAGAACAGTTATATCACACAACATATCTACAGAAAGTTGGTCTTCAGCAGCCTCTATGCCCTGTAGTCCTATGATTGTTCCTGAATCTGGGTTTTCAACAATCACATTCCTGCCAGCTTTCATCTTCCTAACTTTATGCATTTAAAATCTCTGATGATATTTGATGTCTGATGTCAGAATATTGTATGAATCACACGTTTCTCCTAGCAGCCTCATCCTCTTGTCTGTTCAGAGCTCATCTTTGATCTATGTTATGGTCAGAGCACATAAGGTAAAAAGCATAAAAGTATTCTTGCTGAAAGGCTGCAGCATAAAACAAATTTTATTTCATAGAGAGTCTGTAATAAAACAGAAAAAACCCAAACAAACAGACACACACACAGGGCAGGCTGTTTCCTAAGGCAGAGAGGTACAACACATCTCACCTTGTTCTAGACTGTCTCTTTCCAGACAGTCTGACTCCCATATGGCATGCTATCCTAGGCTACGTCTACACTTGAAAATTAAGTCGACTTAAGCTTGCTTCAATCGACTTAGTTTACCCTGCATCTACACTACAGTTTCCTTAAGTCGACCTAAGCAGCTTGCTTAAGTCAACTTAATTTTCATTATTAAACCTCAAAATAAGTTGACTTAGGGCTTAAGTCGACTCCCTAGAGTCGACTTAAGCCAGTGTAGATGTGGGGTAGCCTTAAGTTGACTTAGGGCTACCCCAGGACTGCACCACTGCCTTCCTTGCCAAGGGGGCACAGGGGGAGCCTGTCATGCCCCCCTACAGGGCAGGGCAGAGCCCTGCTCCCCCTGCCCCTATGCCCTGCCCGGGTCCCTGACCCCCTTTGCCCCATTGTACCTATGTACAATGGGGCAAAGGCTGATCCCCCAGCACTGGGCAAGGGGTGCCCCCCCTGCCCCCATGGACTGCCCTAGGTCCCCCTAAGCCTCTAGAAGTCAACCTAGGCATCCAGTGTGGATGCTCTAGGTCAACTTTGTAAGTTCCCCCCAAAGTTGAATTTTAAAGTGTAGACTCACTAAGTCGACTTAACTGAATCAACTTTAAGTTGACTTAGTTAAGTCGACTTAAAATTACAAGTGTACACATAGCCCTACAGAGCACTCTAGCTTGAAAGCAGGATCAGAAACACTCCTTCACTCTTAAAGTGATAGTTTGCGATTCCAAAATAGTTCTCAATATATCACAACCTACCTACAGGTGTTTAGATGGATTCTAAAGTGTTGGTATTAGCAACATAATCTCCTGGCTTACCTTAAAACCAAAAACAAAGGCTACCTTGCAGTAATTAAATCACGTTCTTGTTTGCCCCAGGTAATGGACTAATAGATCTATTGCTGGACAGGCATGGCATGTGCCTTCCCAAGGGAGGCAAAGAAAAAGCTCCCTTGGAACAGTGTGGCTAAATGAAATTATAGGCATTACTTTCCCCCCCAACATAATAAGTAAGAACTAACCAGAATCACCATCCCAAACTGAAACTAAACTCAATGCAAATAAGTGGGTTATAGATGCAAAAGAATTTAAAGTTAATAGCTAATAAAAATATTACTAATCTGCAAGTGAATTTGTATTTCCTGGTTCTGGTTGGGTTAAGTAAAGCATTAAAAGTGTTATGGACATTTCTATCTTGACTGCAATCAGAAGTCACTAGAAAGCTTGTGACTGCCTGTTCTCTCAAAAAACAAAAAAGGAGTCCTGTGGCACTTTTAAAGCCTAACAAATTTATTATCGCATGAGTTTTCGTGGGAGAAAATACCACTTTGTCAGATTTTCTCCCACGAAAGCTCATGCAATAAATAAATTTGTTGGTCTTTAAAAGTGCCTCGGGACTCCTTGTTTGTTTTGCCGATCTAGACTAACACAGCTACCCCTTTGGAACTTGCTCTCTTAGGATCACTCCTGCTAACCGTTATTTGCATGAAGATAGATTCATTCACATGAATAGAGGGTTGCAATATTGGGCATATGATTTCCACCCTTTTCAGACCAAAGAGGCCCAGAAAGTTTAAATTGCATGTCCACTTTTGGCTGTTTATTTAAATTAAATGGAACCTTTACACTTTGAGGTTCTCATTACTAGTCAAAAAGTTTGCCCATAGACACTGGGCAATGATATTTGGATGGAAGAAACTTACCTATTAAGTTCCTTTAAAAAAATTTCTATATGCATATGTATAATATAAATTAATCCTGTTGCAGCCTTCAGTTTCTTTATGGTATATGTTACTTGCTGCATAAAGGAATGGTGCACAAATTCCCTTGGGCCCTTTACTTCCTTAAGCAGTAAAATAGCATGCGTTGTTGTTAAATAATGACACACCCAGACTCCCTCTCAGACACAAGCTAAATGATTTGGAGCATTCAAGTGTGTATCACCCAGTAAGTAAAACCATGGACTGTTTTATTGGGCTGGCAAAACAGCTATTTTATGACAGTTGTTTACAACAGTATCATATCCTTACTATAAAAACCGTTTTAGTAGGAAAAGATAGGTGTCATATGAGGGTTAAGTGCAGAATACCATTTCTTGTGCTCACTGGGTCCCACATCCCATGGTAGCGCTGAGGTTCATAAACCATGCGGCATTGAGAGCCAACATACGTCATAAGAATTGTCCTTAAGATCAGATTTTAAATTAACATTGCCTACATCTGTGGATGGTGACTGCCTAGGTAGGAATTAAAGATCAGATGGCACTTTTCAAAAAAGAGGATATAACTTGGGGGGGGATTTTCAGAGGGGGTAATCTGGCTGCACAGCAGAGAGTGAGCATTCAGTACTGAGTACTCAGAAATTCAGGGGACTTGTCAAAGCCAAGGGCTGCTGGTACAGAAGTTTTGAAAATTCAGTCTGTGATCTTGGCACTCTGACACCATCTGAACTCTAGTCACCAGCATTTTCAAGAGGCAGCTGTCACAGTAGCAGCTGTTAAGCCCACCTGTTGCTAAATATAAATGGTCCTTCCACAGCTTCGGCCTTCAGGCACTAAGCAGAAGAGCAGGCAGAATCTGTATGATGATCGCTGGATAATAGAAAGTACCCCCATGAACTCAAGAAACAAAAGACATCAGCCATGCTAGCACTGCTTGGGTGAGTATGGAAATTACTCCTGGCCTTTGTATTATGTCTGGGTAGAAAAAAAAAAAAAAAAAATGTTCCAGGTAAGGAATATTCTCCAGATAAAGGGCCACCATAACAGGTGTTTAGCCCCAAATGATAAATTATAATAAAAACCCAAGTCTGTGTCAGGAACTGTCATTTGCCAGAAGAATTCCAGAACAGTGACCATCATAATAGATGGATGCGTTAGAGTCACTTTTGATGTGTGTCCTGCACATGAGGCTTGATATAGGGGAGGAGAAATGGAAATGGGCTGCAATAGAGTATGCTCTTTTCTTGTTCTAGGCATGCTGTGACAGAGCCAACAATGACCCATAAAACTCTACTCAGCATTCTCCTGCCCACTAGGGTGGTTCACTATGGTCACCAGCCAACTTTATAATCAAATTATTTAAAACACATTAGATCCACATTATAACAGGATTTAAGCCGATTGCTATCATACACCATCGAGTCAAGAATTAATACAGCCCTTATTACTGTAGTACCTGAATATAATGTACATCAAACAAATGCTATTTTAGAAAACATCAACCTATGGAATGCAACCTCTGCGTTCCAATGACAGTCTCATTTGAACCTCTATAACTTCTATTTCAAACATATAAATATAATAGAAAAAGTATGACTATAGGGGATTTTAAGCAGCTGTTAGCAATTTATTCTGAGGGTTTATCAAAGGTGTTACACCTGGTACTGCTTCATGCGATCGTTGATGGTGCATAGCAAGCAGTCAAAATTCAGTTCCAGAAACAAGTGGCATAAACAGAATTGGCCTGCTAATATTCATGTTCTTCCTCACCTGCTTTTAACTTTAAGTGCGTTATCAAAGCAAAAACAATACTTCTCCTAGTAAGGCCAATGGAATACATTTGCCGCTTCTAGGCCAATCCCTTCTGGGGATATGATGAATCCTAAAACCAGCATGAGCCTGTTTTTTTGAAAAGTAAACTGTAGCTAAACTCTGAAGGCACCATACTTTTCAAAATCTGTGGTTACCTCTACAGTGGGGGCTAAGGGAGTAATTTCCAACTTTAGCCAACTATTTGTGCTAACTTTCATTAAGCTCGTTCCAAAGGGGGTAGCCGCGTTAGTCTAGGTCAGCTGAACAACGAGTCCTGTGGCACTTTCAAAAGACTAACAAATTTATTTATGAGCTTTCATGAGAGAAAATCCCACTTCGTCAGACGCTTTCAATAAGCTAATGTGCTAGTATTTTTAGCACAACCTTGGTAATATGTGTAGCAGTCAGGTGGCAGGATGGGTTAACTCTGCCAGATATGTCCCCATAGGATCCAGAATGGCTAGCACATACAGTCATTCACCACTGCCAATACTACTGAGCCTGTCCTACTATTTTTCACATGCAAGTTTGTTGAGAGCTAGTGGGAGTACACCGATGCGAGCTGGGAATCACACCCTTACCTCGAAGTGTAGACATACCCTCTGATCGATTTTTATCAGACTGCCCAGAAAAACCCTAGAGTGGGATGAGACGAGGTATGCAAACTTTTCAGTTGATTCCTTTGAGGGAGATTAGACCAAAAACTGAAAAATGAGACGTATAACGAAGAGTTAGTTTAACAGCCCCAATCTTGGCTGCCGCTGGGGACTCAATTGCCAGAGCTAAATGCAGGAGTTGTTAAAGCTGGAGCTACAGAGCCAAGATGTCACATTGAGGGGATTGTGGACTGGACACAGACAGGACACTCAGTACACGCTGACCTGCGAAATACATTAGCTTTGACCTTAGTTATGAAGTGAAGACTATTATCAATCCACAATCTAATTTAATCTGTGTTATCTATCTCTCCATACTGCGCTGCACATGTGATGTTCAAGTTCCTGCTGGTGGGTGGATTTGCCCTTTGTTCTTCCTTGTAACAGTCTCACACTACCTGTGCATCCGAAAAAGATAGCTGTGTAGCTAGGGAGAAAAAACAAAGCTAAATACTAAATCTGATCTTGAAAGCTGCTGTGTGTCAGCGGCTAATATGTGAGCCTCAGGTCCACATATTACATTGCTGACACTCGCTGAGATGACAGACGCTAGTAGCAGAAAGATCCAAATCATTCCCTGTTCTCACAGACTGTGGTAGAATTGGTGGTTGGATATGAAATACATAAATGCCAAGCAAAAGTTCCCTGTGGCTGAAGTATCTCTGTCCCTATCTATATTACTGCTCTTGCAGTGTATCTTTCAATCAGTCTATTCCTGTTGTGTGTATGTGTAAACATAACTAAATAAGTGCATATAATAATATGAAACGATCACTGTTTGTGGTGGCCAAAATAGCTCTTTTCCTAATCATGAGATGTGCTGGACAATTCCTGTTGCCTTTAATGAGAGTTGTGGAGGAGAAAAAACTATCAGGATTGGGCTTCTTCTTGCTCTCTTAACTCATTTCCCCTCTGATTCTTCAAGGATAGAAAGATTCAGTATTGAAAACAATTTCTTCAGGTCCAAAACAAGTAAAGATCATTATTTCCCTTTGATTTTTTTTTCCCTGCTGCTTGTCCTCCCTTCATTTCCTTCAAGTTTTTCCCTGAGGGAGTTTAGAACATCTGCTCCCATAGCTCAGAATCAAAGTATGAACAGTTTTGAAAAGTGTTATTTAGAATTTACCCTTAGACCATGGTTCCTGATTTTCCATGGAAACATGGAGCCAGTAATTTACAAAACTGACTTAT
Source organism: Pelusios castaneus (assembly GCA_007922175.1). Classification (NCBI taxonomy): domain Eukaryota; kingdom Metazoa; phylum Chordata; order Testudines; family Pelomedusidae; genus Pelusios; species Pelusios castaneus. The sequence goes on from ML685782.1 coordinate 2,034,472, forward strand.
TTAACTGAAATCTCTTATCTTGTAACTAGAAAAGAGCTATTACAATAATTTTTTTGTGAAGGCAAAATGCATGCATGGATGATTTAAGTCATATGACACAAATAGAGATAGTGATGTCAGCAAACTGGAACTTTAACAATAGTAAAAGTTAATGAATTTCTTAGATCAATTAGAATTTTAGCTTCTCAAAGATGGATGGTAGGAAGGAAGGCAAAACTAAAGAAAACACATTCTGACAGTGGAAAGAGATTAGTGTCATTGTAGACAGATCAGTTAAGTCCACAAATTGCAATTTGATTTTTGATTATAATATAGCTCTGTTTTACTACTAATTCCATTACAGTGGGCACTCAGAGTAACCACTATGATTAAGATTGCAAATCAATTTCAGTGACACCCATCATCACAGGCTTTCCAAAATTTTCACTTTTTTGGTATGAAGTTTTTTATACAGATTGAGGTCTCAGATTATGGCCTCAAATTTTAAATGGAATTCTCATTGATTTCAAGAGGGAGTTCTGGTTAAACACAGACCAGACAATAAGATTTAGTAATTTTTTTTATTTTAATTTGAACAAATTCAACTGCTTTTGAGTTAGAGGGTGGTGGTGCTTTGAACACACTCATCCATTAAAGCTGGTAAACATTTGAAACTTGACATGGACATTGAGGCCACTGAGGACTGGTTCAGTTGTTTGGCTTGAAAGACCTGGAATAGCTTTATATAAAGTATTATTGCTTGCAAATGAAGCATAAATAAAAGGAAGTTTTATTAAGTCTGCCTAGCTGACAGATCAATATACCGTATATGTATAACCAGTAAATAATGGATCCATTTCTGCAACCATCACAGCTCATGCAAAAATTCTCAGTGTCTTCAATAGTGCTGGATCAGGACCAGGAACAAATGTGTCACTTTAAAGACCTTTCGAGCTCTCTTAACAAGAGGCCTGATCCTGCAGATTGCACTATCCTGAAGGGCTAATTTCTCAGCTCATACATGGGGGGAATCAGTGTACAAGATTAAGCTATCTTTGAATGGTGGGAATGCAAAAAAAGCAATTTCTTACCTTTTCTTTTCATTGGAAGTAAAAATGAAAGTTTTCACCAGGGTTGAAATTTCAGAGAGGATGTTTCCACAAACTTCTGAAATACTTCATGAATTCCACAAAGTTGTAACACTCTTGATGCACTAGGAACTATTGCTGATAATACGTGCACTTTTGGGAAGGAGCTATCTTGTTAGAAGAGCTGTCTATAGGGAAAAGAAGTTAAGTCAAAGTCCTTTTGACTGCTCTCTAGCGATTTTTCAAACTGGAGTTAGAGACGTCATGGGTCTTATTGTAAACCACTTTGAGGCAGCCAATCCAAACACCCCTTAGATCATTTTGGTGGCTTTGGTTTTCTATATAACATCTGACTGCTCCTAATGTTTTCCCCCCTCTTTGTTATCAGACATGGAATGCAATATATTCTTGTTATTTTCTGTGTCTCTTTGCAGGCTTGACTTTTCTTTAGGCTGTTTCAACCTAATTCCTTTATTGTAGATTTTACCACCAAGATGGATCTGTTAATTTTGTTGATATCTGATGCCACCTGCTGGAGGAAATCCTGTAAAATAGTATGATTCCATGCTCCAAAGGGGTAGCTGTATTAGTCTAGGTCAGCCAAACAAATAAGGAGTCCTGTGGCACTTTTAAAGACTAACAAAGGTATTTATTGCATGATTCCATAGAATCTAATCAATGCTCTTTTTGATTTGAGCCTGCCTGTTAGCTGATAAATCCTTTCTAAATTAGTTTCTGCAGTGCCTCATAATTAAGTCTTCAAGGACTTCTGTTGAGAAATGTATTAAAATGGTTATTTTCCCCCCTTCCCTTTAACAAGACTCATAGGCATTGAGTTAATATCTCTTGGGCTGTTCTCTTAAAGGCATCAACTCAGCAAAGACCTTAAACTTTAGGCACCTGCTTAATTCCATCTATAATTGAGTAAAGCACTTACATGCATAAGTACCATTGTTGACAGGTGCCCTAACTCTGGGGTTTAGATGTTTTAAATCCCTGTTTTAGGTTCCATCAAACTCCTGCTGAAACCTGTATGTACCTAACCACACCTTGTACAATACCTAAGTTTCTTGCTCTGCAAATGGACCTATATTACCAGTGGAGCAAATGGCAGCTGCACTGTAACTCATCCCTGTCGAATTTTCTTTCACTGGATGCAAGGGAATTGTTGAGCAGATCTGTATTTGCCACCTCAACTGCTTCTGTCACTGGGATTAGGGAGTTGTATAGCTGCTTTCCACAATCTCTCATCACTTCTGCAGCTGAGAGAATTTCCTTAACAGTTCCCTTACTGCCCCTTCCCTTGGGGTTCTTTTTGCCACAGTGACCTACCAAACGAAGGAAATGGAGCCACAGATAGACCAGGTGACTTACCAGAGGTCATACAGGAAACATGGGAGAGAGAAAGGAATTAAACCAGGTCTCCAGAGTCCCAGATTAACACCTGAACCACTGGACCATCTTTCACCTCTCAAGTGTAAACCCTTGGGGTTTGGAAAGCATGGTGTCTTTAGATCTTGGTCCTGCAGGGGAAGTGCTGATTGTTACAGAAGAAGCTGGAAATGCTATTTGATGGAGTGAGAGTGACAGGGTGTGTGCAGCAGATGAGTGAAGGGCTACAGAAAGTAGACCTTCATGGACTGAAGCAGCAGAGAACCTGGCCAAAACCTGGGAGGGACACAGCAGCTGACCGGGGACACCCCAAGATAGGAGCCAGGAGGAACACTATGCCACGGAGCAATCACCTGTGAAGGTCAAGCCAGAACTGGACCCAGTATCACCATCAACTGGGGCTGTGCATACTGGGGCCTGTGATTTTGCACCTGGAATACGGAGTGAGGCTGTAGCTTGCTAAGTGGAGAGGGTGTCACTTTGCATGGGTTTGCGGAGTGGTAGAAGGGGTACTGAAGGAGTTTTCTGGGGAAAGATCTTTGGCAACAGTGAAGACCAGGAGCACTCGAGACTCACCACTAGACTGGGACTTGCCCAGGATTCCTGAACTCTTGAGTGTAGTCACATAGCTCAGTGTCTGCCCTTTTAGTCTGTGGGGCCTTGTCTTGAAAGGACCCCTGTTTTGCCATTGCCCCATCTTCCCCCTGTTGCTTTTCTCCAGTCATCCCTCTATAAATAAATATTACCCTTTCCTACGCACTTTGTAGTATCCCAGTGTGTGTGTTCACTCCGGGTGGTTTGGAACAAGTGCTCCTGGGGTGGAAGGGACTTTCCCTGCATGTGCCTTTTCTTGGCCGCAGCTGCCTGCAGCGCAGACTCTATCTTGGCCATGAGGGCATAAAAGATACACAAGGAACAGGTTTCATCTGCTGTCTACAATGAAGCCCCTCTCACAGTTAAAGGATGGGGGAATCAACCTGTCTACAAAAAGGGAGGGAGGAAATGGTTAGTAGGCAGCAACCAAGGACTGACCATCACTGGGCAGAATGGCTATGTCTACACTTGTTAATTTAGGTCAACTTTAGCCAAGTCGACTTAGCATGTCCACACTATAAAATTAAGTCGACTTAGGGGGGAACTTACAAAGTCGACCTAGAGCGTCCACACTGTATGCATAGGTCAACTTCTTGGGGCTAGGTGGACCTGGGAGAGGTCCACAGTGGTGGGGGGGAGGGGGGCACCCCTTGCCAATTGCCAGGGGGCTCAGCCTTTGCCCCATTGTACCTGGGTACAATGGGGAAAAGGGGGACAGGGACACTGGCAGGGCATAGGGGCAGGGCTCTGCCCTGCCCTGTGGTGGGGCATGCTAGGCTCGCCCTGTCTCCCCCCCCCCCCCCCCGGCAGGGAGGGCAGTGGGGGAGTCCTGGAGAGCTCTAAGTTGACTTAGAGTCAACTTAGGGCTACTCCAAGTCTACAATGGCTTAAGTCGACTTTAGAAAGTCGACTTAAGCCTACAGTCGACTTTAAACCAGGTTTAGTAAAGTCAACTTAAGCAGCTTGCTTAAGTTGACCTAAGGAAAATGTAGTGTAGACGCAGAGTAAATTAAGTCGACTTAAGCAAGCTTAAGTCGACTTAATTTACAAGTTTAGATGCACCCCACGAGAGTTGGAGGCAGGGTTACCATGGGAGGGCATGTGCACTTGGTTCTTGGATTCACTCCCAGAGCTATGCTCTGGAAAGTTCTTTCATAAGCTTAGCTCTGTGGGCCACCTCCACAAAGGAATTTTTGCACCACCATGCTCCACAACACCCGTGCTCGACTGCCACCCAATACTGTGGGTGCCTACATTTTTGCCGTAGATATTTCCTAGATTTTTTATGTTTTGGTCCTGGGCACTGCTGTCACCCTATACCCATGCAGACACCCGTCTCCTACCCAAGCCCCATAGCAATCTGTCAATATTATTTAACCAGTTTGAGCCCTGAGACCTGTCCAAGTCTGCAGTTAAATTTTGTACAAAGGTAAAGCAAACATTGTTTCATCTTAAACAATATTCTAACCAACCAAAATTACAACTCAAATCTCATGAAAATGTATCATATTAAAAACAAGGTACTGGACTTTCAATTCTAAAATGTGAACATTCTAAATGCAAGTGGCCAACGGGCAAAATTGAGATGTGTTTTTTTTCCAGTGGATTTGAAACATTAATGCATTTTATCCTTCTTTAGCTTGCAGTATGTTGCAAACCTCTCTAGTAAGATCATAACCGTAGTACATTTAAGTAAAGGTGATGTTCATGAGCAATAAATTCAGCTGAAAAAGGTGTGTGCACTGTGGAATTGTTTGTCTCATTGAAGTGTGCCGTGCTGCTGAAGAGGCTGGGAACCACTGATCTATATACCAGGGGCTGATAGGCAGAACGCTGCTTATATTCCTTTCAGGGCCTGATATGGTAGGCATGGCTTCAGTATGCCTAACTCCATAAAAATTGCCTGGTGCTGGTGAGGGAGAGGTTGTCTCTCTTAGTTATAATCTTTAGCCCAGTGGTTTGGGTACTCACTCAGGATATAGGAGGCCTCAGCTCAGTTCTTCCATCTGCCTGATGGATCTCCCACCTCTCCTATCAGTGCTCTAACCACTGGGATGCAGTATATTCTGATGTAAGACTCCCTCAGTTTCTGCTTTTGAAGTTGTTTCACTTTAATTAAATAGTAATTGGGCCAGGGAGAATGAGAAAGATGGAAGTTCAGTGGTTAAAGCACATACCTAAGAGGCAGGGAATCCTTGTTCAAAGCCTCTCTCAGGAAGAGGGGGAATTGAACTGTGCATGCCCATGTCCCGAGCGAGTGCACTAATAATAGGGCTAAAGATGATGAGAAAGGCCTTGCCCACCTCCCCAAGCCATTTTGTGTGGAGCAAGAGTGTATCTAACTCATTCTCACAAGAAATGGCTTAGGCACTTAAGCTTCCTGACTCAAGGATGGGGAGTCCCCAGCTATAAAATACAAGCAGAGATAGGTTCCTTCCTCCAGCCCAGACTTAGGTACCTAACTCTTTGGGAAGTCATCAGCATTTCTGTAACAGATTGTGTCCCCCACTGGCCTCTCAAGTGGGGAGCATCTGAGGGGCACAAATATGGCAGGGGGCTTCCACAACATTACTGCTTTAGTCAACACCACCCTTCAAGTCAGGGCAGCACAACCCAGGGGCCACAAAGTTAGTACAAAGGCCCTCAGATCAGGGCAGTTCAGCCTAGTGGCCACAAAGTCAATAGCACAAGCCCTCAACCCAGGGCAGTTCAACCTAGTTGTAGAAGGAAGGGCTGGGAATAGTGCCCAGGTAGGGGGGCTCAGGCCCTCCTGCTCCACTGAGCCCCAGCCCAGGGCCCTAGGGGTGCCAGGATTAGGGCACCCTGCCAGCAGGGATCCCAACCAAAACACCCCAGCTTCTGGCCACTCTACCCCACACCCTATAACTCAGGCTCCTGGATCACTTCCTACCCAGATAAAAGGTGTTCCTCCCACTCAGTCCCAGTCCAAGCCTGGGACCCATTCCTCCAGGGAACTCTGGGATCCACTCACCACAGTTTGGCTTCAGAGCAGCCATCACAATATGGCTGCTTCCAGCTGATTACTCAGAGAGCTTCCCTCTCCTGCAGCTTGGGACTGACCACACTCCTGGGAGGGCGCTTCAGGCACAGGTTCTTCCTCCTCACCAGTCAACCCCACCTGAGCTGTGCTGCCCCCATTTATACTGGGGCAGCAATTGGAGCATGCCCAGCAGGGCTTAAAAGGCAGGGCTTCTGCAGCCCACAAGGTTTGCTGGGTTTTTTTTAGTGGGGGTAGACTCACACTATCACAATCTCCTTCTGTTTAGCTTAGGTAATTCAGCATGCTAGCTTCTGTGAATCCTATTTTTAGGTATCTGTATTTTTCAGGATGTCTAATGCCCACCTCAGGGTCTGTGGATCATTTTGTTGTTGCAGGGATGTTCTAAGTGGCCAAAAGTTAGGCATGGCATGGCATGGCAATGCTGAGCGTAGGCTAAGGCTCACTGCACACAGCTCCTTCTTGTCCTCACACAGCCTGTAGTTCTAGGTAAAAAACAGCTAGAGATGGGTTGGTTGTTTATTTATAAAAGCCTCACAGTCAAGTCCAAATGATGCTGCCTTTCTTAACATCTGCTGTGAAGACTCTCCCAATGACATTACATGGTCTGGCTCTTTTCCCAGAATTACCCTGGGCTTATGGGATACATCTACACAGGTAATTTAAGTCGACTTAAGGACGCTTAAGTCAACCTACAGAAAGCTGTGTTCACACGGGGGTTTTATTAAGTCGACTTAAGCGCTTCCTTAAGTTGACTTAATATCACCACCTCTGAAGGTCGACTTAAGCCTTAGGTCAACTTCTTAAGTTGACTTAAAGCCAGCGTGGATGGGAGAATAGCGGTAAGTCGACCTTATTAAGTCGACTTAAAGCCAGTGTGGACGGCTATATCTACTGTTAAGTCGACTTAACAAGGTCGACTTTAAGTTGACTAAAGTCAACCTTGTTAAGTCGACTTAACTTTACAAGTGTAGACATAGCCATGGTGATGTAACCAAAGGCAGGGTTTGTCTCTTTAAAATAAGACATGTGACAATTTAGCTTGAGAATTTCACCCTATATATCACAGTCCTGTGAGCCACATAACATCTGCACTGACCCCTTGTATGAGGGTGAATTTCACCCATCAGCAAGTGTTCCTTTAAATATGTAGTTTGAAACCTTGAATTAATAATACTTTTCCAGTAAATCCCATGACACACCCTGTATTTTAATAAAAACTTATCACGTTGCTCAGTGTTGCCTCTGGTTTTAATTAACTGTAGGTGCTAGGGTCTTCTCCATTTAATATTTGTTAACTTCCTTTTTCAAAATGTCTCCTGTCATAATTTACATTCACCACAGAGGGGTGCTGCAGACATTTTCTATATCTAAATTTCATGTTCTGTTTCAATCTATATCTTAAGGCAGTAGTTCTCAGCAGAAGTCAAGGGTTGGGTTTACTGTTCCACTATTTAAAATGCTTGCAATTTCACATTAGTTAAATTACTCAAGTACAAATTTTGGTAATTAAAGCCATAATATGCTGTGCGCCTGATCCTTCATTCTCCCCTATTATGTTAAATGGAAGTTTTGCTCTGGCAGTTAAAAAGGTACACATTACATATATATTCATTTTGAGATCCCTTTGCACTTCCAGAATGGAATAAAAGGACGAGGGCTGGCAAGCAATTAAAAAAAATTAATAGTGATTAATCAAGTTGTTTTAAAAAAAACAAATACCATTTATTCCAATATTTTTGGATGTTTTAGAAATTTTTAAAAATATTGAAAGTTGAACCTATATAAAAAAATAATTACACTCAAAACCAAAACAAAGTAAATCTTTAGATCCTGCAAGTCCACTCAGTCCTTCTTCTTGTTCTACCAATCTCTAAGACAACCAAGTTTGTTTATATTTATGGGAGATAATGCTGCCCACTTCTTGTTTATGTCACTTGAAGGTGAGAATAGATGTTCATGTGGCATTGTTGTAGCTGCATTGCATTTACATACCGGATATTGTAAACATTCTTATGCCCTTTCATGCTTCGACTACTATTCCACAGGACATGTTTTCAAATGATGACAGGTTCTGCTCAATAATGATCCAAAGCAGCGTGGACCAATCTATATTCATTTTCATTGTCTGAGTCAGATGCCATCAGAAGAAGGCTGATTTTCTTTTTTTGTGTTCAGATTCTGCACCGGGTTCTGTAGTTTCCACATCTGAATGTTGTTCTTTTAAGACTTCTGACAAAATGTCCACACCTCATTCTTCTCAGATTTTGGAAGGCACTTCAGATCCTTAAACCTTGGATTAAGTGCTGTTGCTACTTTCAGAAATCTCATATTGGTGGTACCTTCTTTGCATTTTGTCAAATCTATAGTGAAAGTGTTCTTAAATCAAACAACATATGATGGATCATCATCTGACACTGCCATAACATGGAATATATGGCAGAATGTAGTTAAAACCACAAAGCAGGACTGGCGATGTACAAATTCTTCTTCAAGGCGTGTGGTCACAGATCTGCAGGATTCAAGTGGTGTTTTCAGCTTTTGCAGTTTTTCAAAATCCTTATCTGTTGGCACTGATAGCTTTGAAGGGCTAATGTGGTTGTGACAGTAGCTTTGTTGCAAACCAAGAGCTGAATCAAAGCCAACCAATCTGGAGTTCCATCTAGCTGAAATATCTTCTAGAAGCGGTTCTTGTTTCTGTCCATTTGCAGCTTGTGGTATCCCTAGCTTGGAACTGTTAGCAACTGGACTGTGTTTGAAATGGCCCACAAGTTTTCTACATTTTGCCAGCATGTTTTCAAAACCACCATCATGTTGTGCTACTGTAATGTATTGCTGCAGACTGTGAGGTTATGTCTACACTTGTTAATTTAGGTCAACTTAGCATATCTACACTTAAATTTTAAGTTGACTTTGGGGGGACCCTACAAAGTTGACCTAGAGCATCCACACTGGATGCGTAGATCGACTTGTAGGGGCTAGGTGGACCTGGGACAGGTCCACGGTGGTGGTGGGGGGCACCCCTTGCCAAGTGCCAGGGCGCTCAGCCTTTGCCCCATTGTACCTAGTACAATGGGGCAAAGGGGGACAGGGACACTGGCAGGGCATAGGGGCAGGGTGGGCAGGGCTCTGCCCTGCCCTGTGGGGGGGCATGCCAGGCTCTCCCTGTGCCACCCCCTTGGCAGGGAGGGCAGTGGAGGAGTCCAGGAGAGCCCTAAGTCGACTCAGAGTCGACTTACGGTTACTCCAGGTCTACACTGGCTTAAGTCGACTTTAGAAAGTCGACTTAAGCCAAAAGTCGACTTAAAATGAGGTTTTACAAAGTCGACTTAATTTTCCTTAAGTTGACTTAAGCAGCTTGCTTAAGTAGACTTAAGGAAAGTGTAGTATAGACGCAGAGTAAATTAAGTTGACTTAAGCAAGCTTAAGTCGACTTAATTTACAAGTGTAGACACACCCTGAGAGAGGAACCTCGTGTGTTCCAAAGATAAGTGACTGGCTGCAGCTACCATATTATGTGCACCACTGTCAGTATTATTTGTTGTTACCTTTTCCTGAATATTCCATTGTTTTGCAACATCCAAGAACTGCTCGGCCCACTCTTCAGCACAATGTCTCGCTTTGTGTGCGGTACTGGTACAACAGTGACTGCAGTGTCCATACTTCATCAATAGATGGCTCCAGCGATCACCAGTCAAAGCAACAGTTAGTGCATTTTTCAGACGCTCCAACTTAGACTCATAGACTTTAAGGTCAGAAGGGACCAGTAGGATCATCTAGTCTGACCTCCTGCAAAATGCAGGCCTCAAGACTTCACCCACCCACTCCAGCAATAGGCCCCCAACCTATGACTGAGTTATTTACCTCCTTAAATCATGATTTTAAGGACTTTAAGATAGAGAATTCCCCCACTGCCCTTATTGTCAAACAGGTCATGCATTCATGATGCAGTGGTTCCTTGGGAGGGCAAGGTGTATGATGGATTGGAAGATGCAATTTGAATAATATCTCTTAGCCCTGTGTCATTTACAGTGTTGTATGGTCTGTAGTCCATAGCGATCCACTTTGCAATAGGATTGGTGAAGCTGTTGTTAGATGCATGGGCTTGTGGCGATCCAACGTTGTAATCAAAATCTGTCATGGCTAGCTGGATTTGTTTGCTGGCAGTAGGTT
>ML685782.1:2044726-2058114 GCA_007922175.1 Pelusios castaneus
CACTCTCCCTTCAGTACACCACTGGGCACTGCAGCAACAGCTCAGGTTTTGGGGGAAGCTGCACCCCACCAGAGCTGGCACGGGCTGGAGCAGCAGCAGGTAAGTGCTGGGGGGGATGGCGCTGGGCCAGGCTAGGCTGGGGGATGGGGGACACAGCAGGTGCTGAGGGGTGCCCCTTAGCCTCCTCTCATGCATTGTGGAGGTCCCTCTGGCTCCCCCTTCCCCACCTCCCCTCTCCTCAGGTGGCATGTGTGTGAGGCTACCCTTTCCCAGCCAGGGCTGGGCTTGAGCCCTGGCAGGTAAGTGCTAGGAGGGGAAAGGGGCACCAGGTGGGTGGGGGGATGCGGGAGGTGCTGAGGGCCCCTCAATGCATGGTGAAGGGACAATGTTGCTCCCCTGCCCTCCCCTCCTCAGGCAGTTGGTGGGTGAGCCTGCCCTGTCTCAGCCAGGGCCAAACTATGGGGCTGCTGCAGCAGAACGAGGGGCACATTTGTGCCCCTCAGCCTCAGAGTCCCCCCTCTGTAGGTACAAATCCCTCCCTCCCTGGGGCAGCTGGGGAGTGGGGCCAGGACCTCTCCTTCCCTGTGCAGGGGGGTTAGGTGTGCGGGCACTGGGGGAGCAAAAATGTGGGCTTGACCCCTGGGCACTAGACACCCGTGGCACGCCATTGGCTTTGCCCCGTTAACTTTTTCTGATATTTAATCATTCCAGGTTATGGGAACACATATAACTATGCCAACGTCTGGAATAATTCAATACATTCTTCCGTATAATCAGTATATTTGTGTCCTGGTCAAAAAAGTACTTGCCATGGATATGGAGGGATTTTTACCTCCGGATTTTGACATTCAGTAAGGAAGTGAATTGTGTAGGACACTTTCATTTTTCCTGTTGCTGCTGGGTGAGCCTTATGTATACTATTCTTTCCATCTCCTTCAGAGGCATGTTGGTGTATTCAAGGGATACATGTTTTGTTTTGTTTTTTTATCTCAGAGTTGGTATTCTGGAGATGGGAGGGGCGAATTCTTGATGTTCCTTCTACTGGGTGAAGTTCCTGAGCTCCCCAGGCTTGCCTCCTGGGCCGAAGAGAGTTTCATCTTAGAAATCTGCATTCAGCGTTGTGGGACGACAGAGATGGGGGGAAGCAACCAATGACTTGTGCAGGAGGAAGGTGAGGGAGGTGTCTTGCTGCTGCTTCTGGAGGGTGGTTTCTGGTACAGGGCTTACCTCCTTTCACTGTGCTTCTGGTACTGAGCTCCCTTCAGCTGAATGAACCCTTGTTTGCAAGGGAGGGTGGATTTTACCTCAGCATCCTGTCGGGGGACGAAAGGCTGGTGCAGGGATACTGAGCTCACCAGGCCCCTGTTCTATAGGGAGTACTCCCAGAGCGAGTGGCCAGCTGGGAACAATGGGACACAGTGCAGAAGTCATGAGGGGAAATGGTCCCACGAGTGAGTGGCTGAATAGAAACAATGGAACATGGGGGAAGTCAGTCGCAGGAGCAAGTGGCTGGCCAGGGACAATAGTGCACAGCATGGCGGGGGGTTATCAAGATCCCTACTTCCCTGCCAAAGCCAAGATGAAATCCACTTCTTTCTTTGTCATCTTTGCTTCTCTTCACACCCTCCCATGGTGGCTTAGGTTACTATACAAGACTAGACACGCTGAGGTCCCTCAGCAGCTGATGCCTCCTCCTGCCCCAGCGGTCTGATTAATACGTTAAAAAGAATTATCACATTAGTTGTGTTTTCAGTTAATCACAGCCATTAACTGCAATTAATTGACAGCCCTAAAAAGGACCTTAGTGTAACTGTTAAATCAGGCAATAGTTTACATACAAGGATCATTTCAGTTTTGATCAATCATCATCCACAAACAGAAGCTTTATTTATTTTATTTTTGTTCCACCATACTCATTGAATTAAGAAGCAAAAGCACACCTGCATTAAACCCTAATCTCACATGATCTCTCTGACATCTCTTCTTGTATGGTTCACCAAAAACTTAAAATTTAACAAGACCAAAACTGAACTCATTTTCCTTCCAAAACTTCTCTTTTCCCTTTTCTTTTCACAGTTGACAACACCACCATCTTTCATGCCATGTAGGCCAAAAATCTAGTAGTTATCTTCAACTCTTCCCTCTCCTAAATACCATCAAATCCTTACAGTGCCCAAATCCTGCTTCTTCCTGTACATCTTAAAAATCTAAGCTATTCTAATTGTCCAGAATCAAAAACTTCCCAATTCTTATCTCTCATTTTGATTAATGCTACTTTTTCCTCTCCTATTCTCCCACAGCTTGTACAAAATATAGCTCCTACAATTTGCTAGTCTTCCTGACTGTTAACACAACCAAATGACTTACCCACTTTTTAAATCTCCCTTGCTAGCTGCCCGTGCTTCACAGTATCAAGCTCAACCTTCTAGTTCTTACAGTGTCTCTATAAATCTACCCTCTGCCTTGCCTAGCCTCTCATCAACTAGCCCCAACACAATCGCTTCCACCAGCCTTGATGCACTCCCATAACCATCTTCTATCAGAATGTGCCTACACATTGCAATGATCTCTCCAAACTGACTCACCAGGCCACCACTCTAAGGCTATGTCTACACTTGTAAAGTTAAGTCGGCTCTGTTAAGTTGACTTAACAAGGTTGGCTTTAAGTCAACTTAAAGTCAACCTTGTTAAGTCAACTTAACAGTAGACATAGCCGTCCACACTGGCTTTAAGTTGACTTAACAAGGTCGACTTAGCGCTATTCCCCATCCACTCTGGCTTTCAGTCGACTTAAGAAGTCGACTTAAGGCTTAAGTCGACCTTCAGAGGTGGTGTTATTAAGTCGACTTAAGCTGTTATTAAGTCGACTTAAGGAAGCGTTTAAGTAGACTTAATAAAAGCCCAGTGTGGACGCAGCTTTGTGTAGGTCGACTTAAGCATCCTTAAGTCGACATAAGTTGCCAATGTAGACGCACCCTTAGTTATCCCAAATACCTCCTTAAAACCAGCTTCAGCTTCAGCCAGGACATCCACACGAAGTGAGTTAACCAGTATTCTGGCTCTAATGCTCTCCTTCCACACTTGTCCAGTGCACCTCAGCCTGCAAAAACCACAATCCAGTCTCTAGTGACTAGTTCTTCTGAGGTGTTTATCAAGAAACTGATCAATGAAATAAGGGCTGGCTGGCTGCTCCAGTTGTATTATCTATGGCTGTTTGATGAGCTTTTATGACCAGGAAATTCAGAGCAATAATATTTAGCACCTCTACAGATAAAGCATGACTTAGGAGTATTTATGTAGCTAATTCTACTCTGGTTCCCCTCTGCTCTCCTTTCTGATTTCCATTCTATTATTGGATGGAGACTAGGGACTCCAGTGTCTTGGTGTGGTTCTTCTGTCTAAAGTAACGATATTCTTTTTGTAGTACGAGGCAGGTATGTGGGTGCACAGGAGCGGATATTGCTTCTGCAACTCACAAGAAAGGAGTTTTCCATGCAAGGGATGTTGTCAGGCAAGAACAAAGATTGTGTGATGACAAGACAGGGAACTAGTTGTACCTCCAGCCGCGGCTGCCCAAAGCTGAATATTTCTTTGGAAAATCTGAGCTAAAAGTTTTTAAAAAAATAGAAAAAGTACTCTGACCTTGTATCATATTTCTTTTTAATTGCTCTGTAGCTGAAAAAAAGCTAGGAATAAAAGTTGAAATTTGGTTTGGAAATAGCCCTCAGTAAGCAGACGTGCCTTTGAATGTTGTCATGACATTTGATTTGATTTGACCTAGTTAGAACCCTTTGAAAAATCACATGCCGTACCATTTCATTTTTATATAGGCCTAGGGACAGCATACTGATGAGACAATTCGAACAGAAATGCCTTCATGATTTGTAAAAGGCATGAAAACAGAAATTAACTTTTTATTTCAACATGTGTGCAGTTTATATGATACAAAGCCAAACCTGAAGATGCCTGTAATTATTAAATTGCTCCATTATCTTTCTGGATAGCAAAGCTAATCCCACAGGTCTATAATTCCCTGGGTTGTCTTTTATTCCTCTTTTTGTAGATATTTACTGTATTTTCCCATTTTTAGTTGTAAACCACGGCTGCTCAGTGTGGCACTCCGTTCCCCTCTAGTGATTACGAGGCCAGCTGCTAAAGATTGAGGAGCATGCCACGGTTTTAGCTGAGAGAAATATGTCTTATAGCTCAGTCATTAGAGGCTTAGGCATTAAGCTCAAGAGCGTCTGGTTTGATCCCCATTGTTACTGCCCCCTTTGTGTGTCAGTGTTACATAGCTCTCGAATATGTCTCCCATCCTCCATGAGCTCTCAGAGAAAATAGTGCAGATCTCTTAAGTGTTCTAGAATGTATTTTGTCAGGGCCTCCCACCGTGAAAACATTTACCTTGTCTAAGTAATTCATTACTTGTTCTTTCCCTATTTTAGTTTTAGATCCTACTCCATTTGTGCTGATATTCCCTATCCTTATGTCTACATTTACTAAAATTAGTTCCAATTAGTTAGTTCGAACTAACTAATTCAAACTAATTTTAGTTCAATTCCAAAGGGGTAGCTGTTTTAGTCTATTGTAGAAAAACAACAGAGTCCTGTGGCACTTTTAAAGAATAACAGATTTATTTATCGCATGAGCTTTCATGGGAGAAAATCCCACTTCGTCAGACACTTTCATGGCACTTGCTTAGTTCGAATTAGCGATTTCCATTGAATTCAATGGGCTGGTTAGTTCGAACTAAGCAATTAGTTTGAACTAACATGGCCACCCTGGTTAATTCGAACTAACTAGGGACTAACTAGTTCGAATTAACCCTTACTTCGAATAGCCTATTCGAAGTTATTAGTTTGAATTAAGGAAGCCCTTACTTCGAACTAATTAAAACCTAGTGTAGCCATGGCTTTAGATAGTTCAAATTAAGCTTCCTTAATTCGAATTAACTTGCCAGTGTAGACATAGTATGTTAATTATTGGCCTTGACTGATTAATACTACTGAGAATCTCCTGGTTCTCGTCTTTGTCCTGCCATCACTCACTGATTTCTAAAGGACTCCAGTCGGAATAATGACAATACAAATACTTCTGTGACCGTGGCTAGTACACCAAGTTCACAATAATTTATTTCAGCAACAGAAGCCAATGTCTTAGCCAACACCTGGCAAACAGCTAAAAAGCCCACTCTGGCAACTATAGAACTATCACGATTGAGAAAGGCTATATGTTTATCTGGGTATACATCACAATCGGTTCCCTGCCATTGGAGTAGCCTTAGGTGGCCCTCTGTGGACCATAATACTTTGATCTAATTTTGATTGTTGGACTTAATGTAGGCATGCTGGGTGGTGTTGGTGGTCTGTGATGTACAGGAGATTGTACATGATGATCTGGTGGTCCCTTCTCGCCTAAGACTTCAGAGTCTGTAGATGTGTTTTGCTGAACTGTGGCCTGGTCTGCATTTATGAATTTGTCTAAAAACTTCAGATTCAAAATTACAGCTCAGAAAATAAGCTAACTATTTAGTGAAAAACAGAAAGAATATATAGATCCAAATATGCCTATAAAACATACATACAGCTGATGGGCTAATAATCACTTCTTCCTACAAATGCATTTCACAGGCTGTTAATCCCACTTACTCCAAAGTGCAAGGCAACGAGCAATTAATTATAATGCAGTAAATGGTGACAGTACAGTCCCATTTGTAGTCATTACAGAATTATCTCCAACGTCCACAGTCCCTTGCAAAAAAAAGTATTTTAAGACAGACTGACTCGAAGGTAAAAGGAGTAGAGTAAGGTATGTAAAGCTCAAGTGGAATAGACAAATAAGAGTCAATTTTTCAACAGATCTTCAGAAATGCAACCCCCCACACACAGTTGGATGTCCCATTAGGAAGGTTAGTAGGGTTAGGGGAAACTGGTGGAAAAAAATCAAGTGAAAACTTCCACCTGTTTATTTTATTCAGTTTTTGTACCCAAATTTTGAAAGATTTTATAGAATCACAAAATTTGGGGTCCTACAAATATTAATTTATAAAATCCACTTCAAGCTGGAAATGCTGAGCTTTCAAATCATTGCACCAGACAGTATCCCAGCAGCCATCAGTTATTAATTAATTTTTATTATTATTATTATGTGTGCTATAGCAGACGACTAGAGCAGTGTTTTTCAACCTTTCCAGACAACTGTACGCCTTTCAGGAGTCTGGTTTGACCAGCGTACCCCAAGTTTCACTTCACTTAAAAACAACCTGCTTACAAAATCAGACCTAAAAATATGAAGTGTCACAGCACACAATTACTGAAATATTGGTGACTTTCTCATTTTTACTATACAATTATAAAATAAACAGATTGGAATATAAATATTGTATTTGTGTTTCAGTGTGATACTCAAGCGTGTTTTTCACTTGTGAGTTCCACTAAAGCCTGAATCCCGGGCAGCAGGACGGAATCATGCAATTTAGCGCTCTGGAGAGGAATCCCAGGCAATAGCCCTGCATGGCACCTCCTAATGCCATTCCTGCACTTGTGATCCTCCCCAATCCCATCCTATGACACCCCTGGGGGCTACAACCCCCCAGGATGAGAAAGACTGATTTGGATGAGTTGGGTACTGCCAGGGGTACATATACCCCTGGTTGAGAAGCCCTAGGCTAGAGCATCCAACTAAGAAAAGGTTTGCTAGGCATTGTGCATGGTAAGAAACATTTTGTTAAGCACTGTACATGGTGAGAAAAAGTTACTGCCCCAAAGATCCACAGTCTAAATGGACAGGAGAGACAGAGAGCAGAAGAGGAAAGAGAAAAACAAAAAGATGAAGTGATTTGATCAAGGTCACACGGCAGGTTGTGGAAGCACTTGGATTAAAAGCCAGGTCTCCTGAGTCCCTATCCAGTCCTCTATCTCTTGGACTACAGTTTGTGGGGGAAAGCAGGGATGGCCTGAATGTATTAACAGGCAAGTAAGAACTCAAACCTGAAAATTCTGTTGCGTATAAACGGAGCTTAGTATGCTATACGTGGTTGCAATCAAGAGACAAAGAGCTATATAAAAACTGAATATAAAGAGTGAATGTGTGTAGCAATGTAAATTCCAGACGATGTGTATGAATTAATAAATGAAACAGAGCAAATATAGACAACAACACAACAACGAAATAATCGTAGTGGCTGGAGCACCTCCTTTATTTATAAAACACTTCAAACAATGTTGTGACTCAAATTGATACCAACTGGAATAACTATATAATAAAATTTAAAATGAGATCACTCTGTTTTCTGAACAGCTACCCTAGATAAATAGCTAGAAAGGTAATAAGAAGTACTTTTAAAAGTAAGGCAGTGAAATCTATTATCGTTGGCAATCAATATTATCTTCTATGGTTGGTTAATTGCCTGATCCTCACTAAACTTTGGGATCTTCTTAAACTCCTCCTGTTTCTTGAAGAAAAGCTGGGCTAGAATATGATCTGCTGTGGCATGGAAGTAGTCATCCATATCAAGGGTTTGCAGCTGTCACAAAAAACATATTTCAGATAAATTATTTCTAATAGTTGATCATTTTTATAAGACTACGAACAACACAGAATATTAAAATAAATTGAGTAAAATGCCACTTAGTTCATGAGAGCTATTAGCACATGTAATAAAAATATAAACAATAAAAAATATAGCACTTTTCATCAAAGCTTTAAATATTAACTCTTTGATGCCTTTTTTTTTTTGGACTGGGGACAGCGAAAGTTTTGAGCTACATATTTAACATTTGGGTTCTTTGAAAACCAACACTTTCCAGTACCAGTTCACAATTGACTTAGAGAGAATGTTGTTGTGCAGACCCTTCTTCTATGGTGCACATGGGCTGCCTATCTTTGCCATGGCTAATCTAACCACAGCATGACCAGCAGACAAGACACTCCCTCATCCATGCACAGTACCTCCTCTCTCTTTTTTCCCCCTTTAATATGATGCATTAGTAGTTCCTCATTCAGGCCCTTCACACCAGAAGTGAATCTCACCTTCAGTGTATCTACGCTGGAGGGACTGTTACTCAGTGTGTAGCAGCACTTAAGATAACCCGTCAGGGAATAAGTCCAATTTAAGCTTTTTTCCTCCTTCCTCCACCCCAGTCCCCGCTTATACAGTGACTACCATTAGGAATTCTCACCTGGTTCCCTGTGCTGAAGGCTAGAATCATAAGCAAATCCTCATCACATGTGCTTTTGACATAATGTTGGGTTCCAACGGGGAAAAAGACAACGTCTCCAATTCCAATGTCAAAGTCAGTGGTAATTTTAGGTGAAACAATAATTCCCACCTAACCAAGAGATGCAGCAATTATTCCTTGCTGGAAAATGTTCACATGCCCAACAGTACATGCCATACTCACTGATAATAAGATTAATTAAAAATATGGTCCCAATTCTGCCCTTAGATCTCCTAATGCAGACCCATTAGCTTCAGTGGAGAACCACACAGGAGCAGGAATCCACAGGGCGGATTGTTATTCTACTTCTCACAAAGGGAAAGGGATTATGAATTTTCAATATGTTGGTTAGCTCACATGAAATGCAGGCCCTTTAAAAAGAATCTTTAAGTCTTTTTGTTTTTCAAAGGACTGTGATCCCTACTAGTTCTGTGATTTTCTGGACCTTTCTAGTTGGCATAAAACCAAGACCATTCCATTTTTCCTTCTATATCGTATTTACATGTGGCAAAACAGACACATAGTGAAACACTGTCTCTTAAATCTTCTCTGCTTAGGGCCTATTCCTCAGAAATGCTGAGTCATTCTTATTTTGCCTATTCTTTTGAATACCATACAAATTCCTGCTTGACACTATTGCTGTCTTTTCTCTGAATGCTGAATAATGGCTACATTTTTTCTCTGAGTCACAGTAATGTAATTTCATTTTGACTTGCTAGAGTTGCATCTGCATTACTCAGAAGAAACGTAACCCTAAGAGAAAGGGTGTGGATATTGGAGCATTACACTACTAACAAGAATCAGATATATTTTTCCTGAAAACATCACAATCCTGGAATCCTAACTCAGGCAAAATACTCCTTTAGCTTATGTAACAAGTTACCTTTCCACAGCCACTGATGACATAGCCCATCTCATTAGCATTGAAATGAAAATGAGGTTGCCGAAGTCCATTGCTATAGATTCTGAGTGTTCCTAAGGTAAGAGCATCTTCGTGCTGAAAGTCAAAATAAGCAGAACATTCAGACCAAAGCCCGTGGCAACATCTTAGCTGTGACAGTCCTGATGAACTCATTTGCTTTGCAAATGCTATGTTTTAATACATACCCTTTGCAGTGACTCACTGAAGATTTTCTCATTGTCATTTAGACCAGCTCCATCTTTGCGATAGCGAGCCCACTGTATTACTCCTCCTGGAAGTTTGAATTCCGTTGAATCTGAATGAATGACAGTTCAATGAGAATGACGAGAAGGTATTCCCATTGGTTACTGGTAATTTATTTCCAGAAGATTTGCTTTTAGCTAATGTTTTTTGCATATTGACCAACATCATGAGTCTTCATTGGGGATTGAATTTGGGACATCCAGTGTCAAAAGCATAAGCATCTACCTCTAGCTAGTTTATAGACTCCTGTCGTTTGTGGAGCAGCCACCAGAGGGGAGATGCATGACACAGACTGCCCAGCAGTTTATACATGCATTGTATCCCACTCTGACACATGCAAGCAGCAGTTGTAAAAACAATAAGAAATATGAAATCAGAATTTCTTCTTGAGTGTAGACTAAGATTAGTAACTGGCAATGTATTCACTAATATTAATGGCAACACTGAAAAGCTTCTTTTCACTCCCTCCCTCCTTCTCCCTCCCTCCCTCATTCACTCAGGCTGCGTCTACACTTGTAAATTAAGTCGACTTAAGCTTGCTTAAGTCGACTTAATTTACCCTGCGTCTACACTACAGTTTCCTTAAATTGACTTAAGCAGCTTGCTTAAGTCGACTTAAGGAAAATAAAGTTGACTTAATTAAAATTAAGTCGACTTTATAACACCTCCTTTGAATTCGACCTAAGGCTCAAGTCGACTCCCTAGAGTCGACTTAAGCCAGTGTAGACGTGGGGTAGCCCTAAGTTGACTTAGGGCTACCCCAGGGCTACACCAATGCCCTCCCTGCCAGGGGTGGGCATAGGGGGAGCCTGGCATGCCCCCCCACAGGGCAGGGCAGAGCCCTGCCCACCTACCCCTATGCCCTGCCAGGGTCCCTGACCACCTTTGCCCCATTGTACCTATGTACAATGGGGCAAAGGCTGAGCCCCCTGGCATTGAGCAAGGGGTGCCCCCCCGCCCCCCTGGACCTTGCCTAGGTCCCCCTAAGCCCCTAGAAGTTTACCTAGGCGTCCAGTGTGGATGCTCTAGGTCGACCTTCTAAGTTCCCCTTTAAGTCGACTTTAATTTTAAGTGTAGACACACTAAGTTGACTTAGTTAAAGTCGACTTAAATTAACAAGCGTAGACATAGCCTCAGAGCTCAAACTTTTTCTCATGAAAAGTCATGGTTTCTGGTGGCAATGATTTCAGCTGTCCTGAATCCTGAAAGGTGCTTAGCCATTAGGAGTGGAGGGCACTCAGCATCTCCCAGGAATGCTCAGCACCTTGCAGAATTGGGCACAGGTTATGTGAGCATCATGCCCTAGTGATCCATTTCATACAATTTTTTTTGAAAATGACACAGTGGTGCCTCCTATACTCCTTTCAAAGATGCACATTTCACTTTAAACAGGTCAGTCACACTGCCAACACCTGCCACATCAGACAGGCCTTTATTCACAAAAGGATGTTAAGTGCCTTTAGTATTCTAGCTTGAACATACTGAAAGTCTCATGAAGTTGTAATTATTGCCTTATTTCCTTTAGGTAATCTGGACTTTGTTCCTACATTGACCTTCTCTGTTCATTCTGCGGCAATCTAAGGGAACCCAAAATATTCTCCAGACAGAGTTGCCTTTGGCTCAACTTGCTCTACCTTCAGTTCAATTCAGAGTGGACAGGGTGGTTTTCCTTAGAGTGCACCAGCCAATAAGTCCTCAAGTGTATCAGGGACTGAATCAAAATCAGTTTTAGTGGCAATATACCAAAAAGAGAAAACTATAAATTAAAGAACTAGTTAAATACACACACTCTCAGACTAACACAATACTACCATGAACATCTCAGGATCTCACTTTCTTTGAAGTTACAGAAGAGGTTATTCCTCTTGGGCAGTAACTGTATTCTTCAAGAGGTGTTACCCTTTGGGGGGGCTGCATATCAGGTGCTCATGAGCCTCTTTAGCGCTTGACAGATTTTCCAGTAGCAGTCTGTTTGGTCTGCTCATTTGTCCTATACCTCCTCATGCGATGCACTGAGGCTTTATAGTGATATGCAGGGAAATAACTATCAGTTCTTTCTCTGCCCAAATGTCCATTGGAAAACATACCTTGCCTGGAGAATAAAGCTCTCCTAGGAAGGAGGGAGAGAGAGAGAGAGAGAGAGAGAGAGAGAGAGAGAGGAACAAGACAGTTCTTTCGCTACTAATCTATAACCAGGGATCATTGCAGGGGCTTTAGGGCTAAAGGAGGGCCCTGGATCTCTGCCATCCTGAAAAAAATCCGGCCCTGCTCAGGCTAGTTCAGCACCGGCTGGCACCGGCGGTGCTGGAGGGGGGTGCTGGGGCCCTAGGGCCAAGGCTGCAGTTTGCGGCGCTCCTGCCCCAGCTGGCAGGGCAGACCAGTGTATTGCAGCTGCACTCCAGGGGTGGGGCCAGAGCTGGCTGGTGCATGGGGCGGCCTGGAGCTCTGTTGGGCTGCCGTGCTCGGTCCCCTGTGGCTCAGGCTGGCCTGGATGGTTCCCCAACAGCACTCCTGCATGGGTAGACCAGTCAGCCCAGGAGTGGGGTGGGGTGGGAGAGCGGTGGACCATGGTCTCTGGTCTCAGGGCCCCAACCCCACACCAAGCAGTGGCCAGCTACCCGCACCCCCAGCACCGAGCACTGGCCTTGTGGCTGCTGGCCCCCTGAGCATCCCGCCCCCCGGGGGGAGGCACAAAAGTGGGCAGCCCTGAGCCCCCAGGGTCCTTAATCTGGCCCTGTCTCTAACTAACAAACTAAAGCTATCACTAGCAACTAACCCTATTCTAGCTAATCCTAAAACAACTGTAGAAAATTGGACACCAGATAACAGGCATGCCAGCTCCCAGGCTACTAAACGGGATAACACGGAATGGAGAGAAGAGCAGCCCTCGGTGATGGAAAGTCAGGTTAGGGAACACTTAAAGAAATTGGATGTCCACAACTCCATGGGGCCAGATGAACTGCATCCGAGGGTGCTGAGAGAGTTGGCTGAAGTGATTGCAGAGCCACTGGCCATTATCTTTGAGAACTCGTGGCGAACGGGGGAGGTCCCGGAGGATTGGAAAAAGGCAAATATAATACCTCTCTTCAAGAAAGGAAAAAAGGAGGATCCGGGGAACTACAGACCGGTCAGCCTCACCTCAATCCCTGGGAAAATCATGGAGCAGGTCCTCAAAGAATCCATCCTGAAACACTTGGAGGAAAATAGAGTGATCAGGAACAGTCAACATGGATTCACCAAGGGCAAATCGTGCCTGACCAACCTGATTTCCTTCTATGATGAGGTGACTGGATTTGTGGATGTGGGAAGAGCCGTTGATGTGGTATACCTTGACTTTAGCAAGGCTTTTGATACGGTTTCCCACAGCATTCTCGTCAGCAAGTTAAGGAAGTATGGGTTGGACGAGTGGACCGTAAGGTGGATCGAAAACTGGCTAGATCAACGGGCTCAGCGGGTAGGAATCAATGGCTCGATGTCTGGTTGGCAACTGGTAACGAGTGGAGTCCCCCAGGGGTCGGTCCTGGGGCCGGTTCTATTCAACATCTTCATTAATGATCTTGATGATGGAATAGACTGCGTGCTTAGTAAGTTTGCGGATGACACCAAGTTGGGGGGAATGGTAGATACTCTGGAGGGCAGGGACAGGATCCAGAGAGACTTGGACAAATTGGAACACTGGGCCGAAAGAAACCTCATGAGGTTCAACAAAGACAAGTGCAAAGTCCTGCACTTAGGACGGAAAAATCCAATGCACTGCTACAGCCTGGGGACCGATCGGCTAAGTAGCAGCGCTGTAGAAAAGGACCTGGGAATTATGGTGGATGGGAAGATGAATATGAGCCAACAGTGTGCCCTTGTTGCCAAAAAGGCCAATGGCATATTAGGCTGCATCAGTAGGAGTATTGCCAGCAGATCAAGGGATGTGATAATTCCCCTCTATTCGACACTGGTCAGGCTGCATCTGGAGTACTGTGTCCAGTTTTGGGCTCCCCACTACAGAAAGG